>CAJDSM010028389.1:0-15344 GCA_903981925.1 Ostrea lurida
CAGAGTTTGCTTGTAGTTAAACAGTTTGGAATCTCTTGAAATGAACAATCATATGCCCTTATTTTTCAACTATATATCTACATCACCAATAATAAAATGTCCAGCTGATCTATATTTAAAAGAGGACGAAAAACAGTAAAACGTAGGTGGATTAAAATTTAAATCATATAGGGTACCAATTTTATTGCACCAGCTGCGCATTTGGACAAATTATGTCTCTTCAGTGATGCTCAAACCCAAATGTTGGAAATCCGAAACATGAAATCAAAATAAGATGCTCGATATCTAGGCACTGTTTATTTCCCTTAGGCATTTGGTCCTAGATTACTCCGTTTACTTGATCGTAGACAAAAGGCCTGGGTAGATCGATGAGGTGGAGGTTGTTAAACGAGGGAAATTATGGCATGTTTATCTTTGGTTCCTTAAAACTTTTCTTTTTCAAATACTCTTTTTTCCCTCTCTCTACCACTGTGGTGTAGTGTTTATTTGTTTTACCTGATGATTCGTATAAGATGTAAGTATTGGTATTCCCACTTTCTGTATATCTAATTTCACCAGGTTGCCGATGTTCCGTGTTACAATAGTCCGACGAAACGGGTTGACCAAAAGAGAGTTTTCCAAAGCACTTGCATTTTTTCTTCTGCAAGAGAAATATCAAACATAACAGTTTACCTACAGTGCTTATAATGGGTTTACATGGAACACTGCTATGAAATATGGCACAATAGAAATACTTCATTGAAAATTTCTAGTATCAAACACAATTTGCAAATTAATATGATGAATTATTTTCGTTTGACAATCCAAGAGGTTCTAAGTTGAAGGTTTTGAAGTGATGTCTAAATTTTTGGATAGTGTTTTGATGCCTGGAATGAAAAGAATGGGAATTAACGACAAATTTGGTTTTCATGCTCGTTTTCGAGCTACAGTGTTTTAAAATATGACATTTTGCACTTAAAATTTACTCAAGATTTATTCATTTAAATCCATTCGTCTGTTTGGTCAACAAAACATAAGGAATACTAATCAATTAGATACATAATAATGTCTTCTTACATTACAAATATATAAAAAAGATTTAATACAAGTAATGCAAATAAATAATGACCTTTCTGTACTTGATATACGGAAAAACTAATGATATCAAATTTCAGAGTTAAAAATACATTTTAGTAGTGATGTCAATTTCTTAAAATTCACGTAATATTCAGAGTCTTGTCTCAAAATTTAAAAAGTAGAGGATCTCGGTCACATTTTTAAGATATTGGCCAAAATACTGATTTTTTGTACAGAATTTCGAGTACGTTGAATCGGACATTTTAAAGAATATGTATTGTGTTTGGGTAAAATACCTCAACAAAATTAATAAACAACAATATTTGAACTAGTTCTAAGTCTCATCTACTTGTATCATTAGTTTTAAAAGTGTAATATACGAATAGGGATAAAAAAGAAGGTATATTGAATGAAATAGAGACTGTAAAATCGTGCTTTTTGATTAATTAATCCTTCCGCCACAAAATACAGTTCTTACTAAACCCTTGCAAAATCAGAATTGAAATATTTTTTTCGACTGGACAGGGTTCAGTTCAGTGAATGTGTGATATGTTTGCACCAATGGGGTCAGTATTGAACCAGTAAATACTTAGTTATAGCATCCTGCGCAGTTGTTTTCAAAAGCTTAGCCTACAACATCCTTAAAATGGTACCATGATTGCACAAAGGTAATGGAGCAATTCGCAATTTTTATATACAGAATTTCACTGCGGATGACTCTGTTTACTTTATAAAGAAAATGTGCTCACGGCGGGTGTGTCCGGTCGACAGAGGATGCTCACTCCTCTTAGACACCTGATTCCACCTCTTTTATACCAAGGGATAAGTATTTGTCCAATATTTGTTTTGCATTCTGTATAAGAGTTATGAGATTGATCAATGTTCGCTATCAACTCGTTTTTCTATAGAGATATAAAATATGAGATAATCATATTTATTTTCAATAGGGCTTTAGCCCAAATAGCCAAAGAATTGTAGATTTTGTGATAAAAGCACCAAATTTGACTAAAATGTACATTAATATGTTACAAAAATTTTCAGATAATGGGCCACTTGAAATTCTCCCTATGTGTCCGCCATATTGTATTTCAAAATATTGACTTGATTCTGGTATCTAAATATATGTTTTGGGGCAAGGAATCCAATGGTATTAAATGCAACTTAATATCTTTAACCACAGTCAATTATACAATTGTATTTGGAAATTATCAGGCAAATATTGGACTCAACACAATACTTTGAAAAACTATCTGAGTTCTGTAAATGCCTAGGTGTAACACCGACATGCTACATAGTCTAGTATCCGAAACTACATGTAGGTGTATATTGACATTCTACAATTATTTCGCTAGGTATATACCGATACTGAAGATACATGATTGTGCAGACATATTATCATGTTAACAATGTCGGCATTGTCACATGTGTATGTATGTTGTTGACTCATCGTCATGTACAGTCCCCTTCACATACACAGAGGATTGTACACTAAAGGACAGCCTTTTTGCACTTGCAGCGCTTCACACACCCTTTCTTGCATTTGCAAGAAACCAGCTCAATGGAGATGTGCGCTGCATCAGATAGCCTGGTCCAGTAAGGTGTATACTGTCCTTCACTAGTCCTTTACCAACCTTAGTTGGTTGGTGGAGGAAGCTCTGGTGTTGGCAGGGTTATCTGACCCCACACATATCCTCCTTGATACACTGCACTCTTGACATGTTCCTCCATATCTGCCTTCGTTGGGGGGGGGGGGACTGCACATTTTTCTTCCTTGCGAAGATGTTCTTCCTAGCCTTGTCAATGTCTGTGCATATGCTGTTTCGATCATATAAAAGGATCACAAACCTCTCGATAATGCGAATTGCATCGTCTGGTATGTCACGCGGTGCAGATGACAGCAGTATCAGTGCCTCAGTGAGTTCTGGAAGCACCGTCCAGATTGCCCATGCAGTCTTCTTGCCACATCTAACAAAACTAAACACAGTGTCACATCCAGTGAGAGCATGGAACATTGAGTAATGCATGAGCCTTCTCTCGTCCCAATCCAGCTGCTATTTCATGTGCTGCTAGGTAATGGAAATTCTTACCAGTTTCAAAGGCCAACCACATTTTGCCTTCTGGTTGCAACTACCATGCAAGGAACACAGCCAGCACCACAACATCGGTGTCTACAGTCCGGATAAGTATTGCAGGGTGTCCATGCTGTTTTCAGCATCTAGACAATGAATGCTCCATCAAGGAAAATACAGGCTGTGACAGGATTTCTGTCTTTGCCTTGGATACTTCTTCCTAGCATGTAAGAAGATCACTCTTGGTACCAGTACAGAGGCTTCCACCATCAGACAATGGAGGGGGACACGCCAAATTCTCATGACGAACAAAACTCCTGAAGTCTTCCATCTCTCATCTGGCAGCCAAGGTGCATGCGTGCAAAGAGTTCACGATCGCTATTGACGGAGGCGAGCGGTTGCTGACCTTTGCTCTGGCTTCTAAGAATGGAAGTGCTGAACACTTTCAGCTTGTTATGAATAATTGGGTCGTCCACTGCCTTCGTTCTGTCCAACAGACACTTTCTGGTAAAAGCCTCGAACTGCTCTTGGTCAATCCTCTTGGCATTCATCACGTCTCTACGGCAGCAAGACCTGCAATTTCCTTTGTGTCCAGTTTAACTATATCCTGACTATCATCCTCGATTGAGTTGCCAATATCCTCTATGACACTAATGAGAGAGCAAATATCTTTCACAAATGAAGCCTGTACACTTGGCGCAAGATCATGATGACGTGTATCTACTTTTTGCCGTATCCAGTGTTGGTTCCCATCCTGGAATTCTTCGATTACCCTGGCAACTTCTGGTCCCGCAACCAACCAGCGACGTAGGACACTAGGGTTGTCAGTGAGACAAACTGCACCACCGTCTCCTTTGATACAGCCATTATTCTGCTCATGTGCCTGGTCAATCGGGATTGAAGAAAACACTCTCTGTGATTTTTGAACGGTGAAGTGACCTTCCATTAATTTCCTGAATACATCTGGATGTTTGGTGGTGAGTTCGACCATGTCTTTTTGGAGTACTGGTATCCACCTAGCATAGTTGGTGTGATCCAGTGCGTGGAACCAGTGGACTAGCTCAGTCAGAGAATCGAAGTACATAATAATTGATCCCTGCCTACGAGAACAAACATACACTTGAACCAATAGTTTTAGTTCCAGCACGGTTGCCCGGTAACAAAACTGAGGTATGTCTTTTCTCTTGCAACACCAGTCTTTAAAATTTGGGAGGTTCTCTGCATCCCCGGTTTCTCCCAGACAGTAGTGCTTGTAGGTACGGTGTTGCAGGATGTACAGTGCTGCTGCAGTCACTTGATATGATCTTATTGTGCGCAAGACATGGGATGCTCGCAAGAATTAGTCTGCTGTCCCTGCTGTCGCAATTTCGGCCTGCACAAGTGCTTGCACCCAACCACTCCCTTGCAGCCAGTCCCCTAGTGTTTTCAGTGCCGCCATCTCCATGTGGAGGCCACCAAACATCAACACAGCTCTCTTGCCACTTCCACTGTATCTGATTGGCCAAAGCAAACAGTGGCTGATCAAATTTTACCACTGGTATCTGTCCAGGATTTAGATGTTCTACAGCATTCTTCACTATGTCCATTGAGTGCCGGATCATGTCCACTGTTTGGGCACTTTGCAGGAAGAGTGGAAGGAGCGACGTGGGGCAGATGACTCGAGCATTTGGTGGCTGTCGGCTGGCATGAAATGCAGCCTAAGATGTGTTGTCATTGTCCACTATACCAATGTTGTCTTCGAGGACTTGCTTTGCATTGTCTAGCCATTAGTATTCTTCATCAGTATGCTGTTTGAAGTCTCCTCTGGTCAATGACACTACTCTAGCAGTTGGGACATGTAACATCTTGATGCTGCTAGTGACAGTGGGTACATCAGTGTAGTAGTGCAGCAAGGGAGAGACTGCTTTGGACCGTGTATCCCCAGATCCTTCAACAATGACGGTGCTCCGATCCATACCTCTACCAGTGTACGAGGGGTGATGCATGAGGGAAATAGCGGTACCATGGAAGGAGTCCTTTGATGTTGTTGCACTTAGGCTGTGATCTATGTTGTCTACAGCGACAGTCGTGAACACTTTGCCACGCATCTTCAGAGGACAGACTGGTCGTTCTCTGTGAAACTGTTGACAGACACTGTTGCCCATTTGTGCTGAGAGCTGGAGTACTCTATCATATGAGATACTCAGGCCAAGATGTGCTAATCTATCGACCAATTCCTTCTTGCCTGTATGAGCATGCAGCATCATCCCTATGTATATTGAAAGTTCCCTGTGCAACACTGTGTCTGACATTACTGGATGATTTGGTGCCACGTGTTCGCTTGTGTTTGATGCTGTTGAAATCTCAGTATCTGTGATGTGGCAATTGCAACAGGGTTAGTATCTGCCATCTGTTCCTTGATTCTGGGTCCCTCTATGATCACTGATTAGAGCAAGCAGCAACGGTGGTACAAATTCTTCTTGATACCCTTCAGGGAATCCTGTGAAGGGCTTATCTTCTCCAAACATGTGACGGCGAACAATCTGTGCAGCATGGACAGGATAAAGTGCATCACTATCACAATCTAGCTCGCAGGCTTTGGAAATTAAGAGCAACACCGACATCTTCACATATCATAAGGATGTCTCTCCCCTTGGTATATGCCCGCATGTCAGGAAACTGAGCCAGCAGTCTCTGTTTCAGTCGTGTGGAGTGGACTCTTGTGTCGAGCTGGACTCCTAGCTGTTCCATTCTGGACTGATTGAGCTGTACAAGATCTGCCAATCTGAACATTGTTGCCGTCTCATTGTCTTATCTGGTTTCTTCAATGTAGAGGACGAGTTCAGCAAAGACAACTACCGACAATGCTCGCTCTCGGTTGTTCCCTGTGATCCTATCGATTGGACGTTTCTTGAGCGATTGTAAAGACATATCAAGCACCGTGGGTGATATTCGGCATCCAACGCTACCATATCACCACAAATGAGACTCTCCAACAGTTCTGTATCACCATGAATGGTTGTACCGGAACGCAGCCGTCTGTCCAGTTGGAATGTTGCAGCTTTCCTAAGATTGTTATCCCCAGCAGGTTGTTCACAGAAGAAACAAGTCTCTAGGATGTTCTTCTCTGTAACCTGGTGCGTGTATGCAGCTTGTTCCTCATAGCTCTGACCTTCATTCTTGAGTGCTCTCTTCTGTGCTCTCTGCTGTTTGGTGTTGTTGTACTGGAGTCTGTATGACTGATGATATTTTGCACCGTGTGCAACCATTGCGGCATCAGTGAAATGCCTATCATCGAGTTTTTCCATGAGAAATGATTCTGGAAGCTCTCCAAGTTCACTGAATTTGGTCAAGTTATCTGCAAGTGAACTATACCCACTCCGATTGCATTTTCTCTTTGATTGGTCAGATTTGGTCAGTGTCTCCGTCTTGTCCTCTTGATATAATGTATAAGTTCAAATCAGTTGTATTGAGGTGTTGTGATGTTGATGGTGAAATTCGCTAGTTCGAAAATCTTAAACATGATGGATGAACCGTCTTCTGAACCTAAAATGATACAATGTCGTGGCGGCTCAGTGGTAGAGCTCTTGTCTCGTGATAGGGAGGTTGTGCGTTCGAGCCCCGTGCTCGGAGCAGGCCGTGTCAAACCTAAGACATTAAGATAGCTATTGATTGCTCCTTTGCCAAGAGCTCGGCCTTTAGAAATGAAATTCATGGGTCTTTCGGATATGACCTTTAAAACAGAGGTCCCGTGTCGTAGC
The DNA here is from genome assembly GCA_903981925.1 of Ostrea lurida. Lineage (NCBI taxonomy): Eukaryota > Metazoa > Mollusca > Bivalvia > Ostreida > Ostreidae > Ostrea > Ostrea lurida. The sequence continues at coordinate 6,866 of CAJDSM010028389.1, forward strand.
AGGTGTGGCACGGAAAAAAACCCTCACAGCTTAATGCCGTAAGTGCTAAGCAGAGGTATAAATTTGCAGCCTTGGTTACCTCTCAATTGCAGTCCTTCACCGACAATGGTTACGTCTCAAAATGAGTGCAATATTCTCAACGGGACGAAAAACAAAATCCTAATCAATCAATCAATGTTGATATTTATGTTATCACACGGGGTAGCTAAGGCGTCCTATTAAACGTCAGTGCTGTACAAAAATGTATCTTTGCACTTCGCAGTATGTGATGTCAAATTACAAAAGTACGTCACGACCTACTTGTCTACTATACCTGTTGATTCGTGGGGAAAATGTCAATATTTCTTATCATCGTTATTTGCTACAATTATCAAGTGTTTAAGCTGTCTATTCATAAAGCTGTTTTTCAAATGATTGTTTGTTTTTAAATATGGTGTGAATTACTACAATGTACATTGTGACCTTGAAATCGCCCCCAATGCGAAATGCGATTTAGAAAATAGAAAGCCAATCGTGTATATATATCGACTTAGATCAAGCGTTTAATGACGATATTTTATTTTGATAAAATCATATTCCTAAAGATAACTTGTTGCAGGTTTAAGATTTTGACACGGATGGTAGGCTTTTTTGTCTCCTTTAGATGATATTTGGCATTGCTTGTGGAAATGCCCAACATTTGAATTAAACATATGGGTAATAAGTAAGCAAGGTATATATCCACGTGGCAAAACGTTTGTTAATACGTTGAATAACGATTTTTAGTAAAATAATCCGACGCTTGGAAGAATTTTACTTTAATTTGATCATGCAGTAATTACTTTGTTAATTTGTCTCAGGACATCTTAACTGCATTGTGCACAACTACCAATATAATTATCACCACCAACACCACCAAGAGAATCAAGACAATAGTTATATTAGATCACATATATCAGGTCATATATTATATACTTGCATTAGACCCATTACATTTGAGATAATGTCAAATGTACATCGCAAAGCAGCCATATAATGTAAGGCAGTAGATTTGAAATCCATTATGGCGGCAAAACTTGACAATACCAAGTGGCAATTGGTACCATTAAATTCCTTGTCCCCCAAAACAAATATTTTACACCAGAATCAAGTCAATAGCTGCATTGTATCCACAGATAATAGCAAATGTAGATTTCAAGTGGCGGCCATTTTGAATCTAAAATGGCGGACACATAGAGATAATTTCAAGTGGTCCGATATCTGAAAATGTTCACAACATATTTATGTACATTTGTGCCAAATTTGATGCTTGAATCACAAAATGCACAATAGGATTGCTATTTTGCTCCGCTACAAATAAAAGTACGTAAAAATACGTACTTTGATTCCAAATATAGATGCTTTCTTACTCCGACAAAACTCTTGACAGAAACCTGCCGAAGGAACACTCATCTGTAAAGTGTTTCTATCATCAGGATTGGTATCGTTGAAACAACCTTAAATTCAAAAATATGTTGAATGAAGTATCAAATCGTAGTGTAAAGTTTTTAATGGAAGTTTATATTTAAATACTTTAACACTATTTATTATCTTATGGTGAAATTTTCAAAGAGGGAACTTTTTCTCGTGGTTGTGTTTCTCTTTGTTATTATTTTGTGGTTTTTCTCTTGCCTATTTTATACTGAGAAATAGAAAGAATGAAGCTCACAGGAATAATTGATTGTAAAGACGATATGATACCTAAAATTTTGATCCATAATGAATATCGTCTATAATGGCTTGTCCAGAGTTCCTCTGTCTCTGTTTTATAGGTTTTAGGGTTTGGTAGACTGTCATTATTTTGTTCGCACAGCTCTTGTGCCTCAAACCAATTCCATGATCTCGCAGACAATATTTTCACTGGAATATAAGACAAATTTCTTACACATGTAGTAGAGTGTGGATTATCGTTGTCAGTATACAGGTAGGATTTGATAAAGGTAATGAATTGCTCTAGAAACATTTTGTTGCATTTTTCCAAATACCCTTATGATATTGAGGCTAGAAAAAAATCTGGAATATATCTAAACTATAATATCAAACTAGTGTAACAAAGCATTCCATAATTAATATAATGAACCAATAGTATATTCAAGTTTAAAAGTTTGGTCTTATATTCTAGCATCTTCAAATGTATGTTTATAAAATTATCATCTGCAAACATTTTCATTTTAAAAATATCGTGTATAAATAAACGACATTGGATCATTTGAAATAGACATATTTTATTGAAATAGAGCAAAATTATTGGACGCGAACACTGTCCAGCATATTTCATTTCCCCTGAAAACTATAGTGTTTTAAGCGCTTGGGTCTATTAACTACAGAGGAAATTCGAAGTATGGATCCTTTATTTGGATATAAATTCTCTAGGATTTCGAATCTTGGATTTTGAATTTCGAATGTGTAATGAACCCTCTAGGCTTTCGTTTGTATCACTTTATGTACTTCACTAGTTTAGTTATACATAAATCGTTCCTGTTCATTTATGGCTGTAACAAACACTGTGCTAGTATGATGGTCACTACCTGCTTGTTAAGAAAGGGGGGAAAGACCGGGGGATATTGGGGATTAATTAACCATTAATTTACTCACAAATTTTGTTTTCATTTGAAAGTATACAGCTCTGTTCTTTCTCATGAATACTAATCGCAGAAATAATGTCAAATATTCCGGATTGTTCGAGGATCATTTGTACCATTGGACATAGCATAAATAGATACATGTATATTTCTATGTAATTGCGCGTTCTAAATGTGAAGGTATTTATCACTGGGTCGAATGTTCTCTTACATACTTCATATCAATTGCTAAGCCATTCTTCAATACTAAATATGACTACGAATTATTCCGTTAACCTGATAAATATATGGGTCTCGCGACGAATTTGACCAGGTCAACGTGAGACGCTTACTTCCCATAGGCACTTTTGGAAGTTCAGGTTTCCGTGTTAGGCCTACTTTTGATTTTGTATTTTTTTTATATGATTACTGAGATTTATCACTGTTCGTAATATTTACATATTCATGATAATGGCTGTGCAGTTTACTAATCATATCTACCAAGGTGAATGTAAAAATGACTCGGAAATTTGGTATATTTTTCCTTGTATCATGGTTTTGGTGTTTTTCTTTTGTTAACTGCTGTTCAGTAATTCCTCATACCCGCAAGGAGGAGGAGCTTAGCCCGTGCGGTATTGTCCGCTTTTGGAAAGAGCCTGTGCGGTATTGTTCGGTTATTGTAAGTTAATGGACAGTTCATAGTACTCCGATTTCCTGTCGAGCTGCAGTTATTTCACACCTGAATCGATGGGAGGTGGATCCAGGACCTTTACGGCCTTTTTTTCTATATGTTCTTAAATCTACGACCAGGTGTCGCCATAATTTCATGTTTAATCAAAGCTGAGTCGCACGACTTTGATTTCCATGGTCGCATAAGCTTCAATATTTTAGTCCCGCAGAACGTCTTCCAATTAATAGGTTGTCGATGAACAAATGAAGGAGTTTTGAAAAACGTCTACGATATTCTGTTCGTAGATCATAAGACAATGAAAAAAATTCTAAACGTAATTACTCACAGATAACAGCTAAAAATGAGAGAGAGAGAAGAGAGAGAGGAGAGAGAGAGAGAGAGAGAGAGAGAGAGAGCATAATACGCTTGTGTGTCATTAAATTACTCCTACAGATAACATTCATACATGTATATATGAGAAGAGAGAGAGAGAGAGAGAGGAGAGAGAAGAAGAGAGAGAGAGAGAGAGATATTCTACCATTTCGGCATAATTTGTTGTCTATCTCGGATTATTGTTTGGATGTAATCTATTCTGTATACTGTGCACGGTCTGAATCCGGGGAAATTGTTAAAAAACCGGTTTGCTCACATACTTCCAACAATGACGTACATGCCATCTTTCGCGAGCAAGTGTCCGATTCGCTTACTCTAATCTACCCTTGGCTGATTAGTCGCGACTGAATTGCATCTAACGGACGATGCGAGTTTGCTCTTGACGTAAACACTCGATGAACAATTGTTTGTTGTTGTTTTTAATTTAGGTGTAATACTTGTTGCGAGCTATATTCACTTTTTCTTTCGGGCGTAAATCGCGTATTAAAACTTGCCTTTCTGATCTTAATCATTTAATTTGGAGTTTTTATCCATGCTCAATCAGGTATGAATGGCGCAATTTGATTGTTCAAATGCCTTGGGAAGTCAAATCACGGCTTTGAAACTCGACAAAATCTGCCAAGGGGGTAGATTAGAGTAAGCGAATCGGACACTTGGCTCGCGAAGATGGTACAATGCCTTTGTCCACGTGTTCATAAATAGAAATGCGGGTACCTGACTTAGCCCTCCATCACGCGCACGGAATATGACATAGTGCATGTTGTATAATTGGGGTGGAGCTATAGGAATAGTTTATATGATCAGTTATTGACATGATACAAGTTCCTTATTAAACATATATTTTGGGTATCACCTGACATTCTGATGGGTGTGAACTCGTCGGTAGCGCGACTCGTCACCACCCATCAGAATATCTTGTGATACCCAAAATATATGTTTAATAAGTGTAACTCATCATAGTCGTGTATTAGGTCAATATACATGTAGTCAATGATTGAGTATTGCCACAAAATAAGAATATTCAATAATACAATTGATGAAAAAGAAACAAACCATGCATAACGGTGAGCGACAGCCATATGATAAGAATCCACCTTTCCTTGTTCCTTATCATCGTCTCTCTCTCTATTTTCTTCAGGAACACGCTGTAAATGACACAAAAAATTACAGAGGTCTCATCAACGTTATGTTTGATAATTTTGCAAAACATTCAACTTGTTTAACATGTAAATATCTTACTTACTAACTACAAAGTCACAGGAAGACGTCTGTATGACTGTTACTTACATGTAATAACCTGATATTAGAGCCAGGTAAACCATGCATGTAAAACTTTGTCATCTTAAATAACTTCCTTGTTTGCTATAGAGAAACCTTGTTTTTTTCACAATGGATTTAAAAATATGATACCATTAAATCCACGGACGAATTTTAAAAGGCTAGCACAAAGAATATTTGAATTATGAAAAGAAAATATACGGAAACTTATTACAGGCTGTTTTGGGATGAAATGCTATATAATGTACACCACAAAAACGCAATAACTTTTGCCAATAAAATTAATCTAATGCAACATCTTTCACATGAATTGAATATGCACATAAATACACATGATTCATTCTAAAATTATAAGTAGTTAAGTTTGCAAATTAAGGCAATGGAAATATGAAGATAGCAATACAGTGAAATTATACATATAGGACACATTTTGAGTTCATATGATGGGTGGTATAGACTATAGTTGCATTGAATATAAATGTGATTAACGAAACAGATAGTTCGGATCATATCAAGCGTGAACCATCTACGTCTAGTTTTCTAATACGATACTTGTATATACTCCGATCCAGTGATATAGTAATACAACTGCACGGAAAGTGATATATAGCTAATTATAAAGAAAAAGCGTGCCTTCCGAGGGGAAAATTCTATGCTGGACATATTCGGAAAGGGAGGGGCCAGGGGGGTGGGGTGTTTGAACCCGAGTTTTACTGGAAGCAAGTACGAAATCAGGCGTCACAAAAATGACTTAAGATGCAGCAGTATCGCTCCACAAAACTATCCCAACTTTTTAGAAATCTAAATATAGATATTAGGGTATCAATATGCATGTTACGTTCACGGTAAAATGCCATGTTTCTTATCATGATCGTATGATCGAAATACATGTATAATTTTTAGTGATTTGTAATACTTGATGTCATTTAACACACTTCTTTTCTGAGTCACATATTTTACACGTAATTTTCGAATTAAAGTGTTTAACACTCAATGTGTACTAATGGACTTCAGAAGTTATGATAGAAAATAAAGGTACCGAATTATATAATCATATAAGCGTCATCATTAAATTCTTAGATCTGTGCCTATGAACAATAAACGGATGAACCGCATCATAATTATTCCAAGTACAACATGACAATTCGCTTCAGAAAGCGTGCGATATTTTCATGCTATATTTCAATGAAATGGACTCGTTGCATATCAAATATGATACCCAACCACACCACTGGAAGCACTGACCAACCGCATTGAATGGCTGTTTATGGGAATTGTCTCGTAAACAACATATGGTCCGTCAATGACTAGTAAACTAAATTAATAAAATTTTAAATAAATTTAATTTGAAGTTCCTTCTACAATAAGAATAATCCGAGATAAAAGAAAAATGGAAGAATATTTGAAGACGTGATAAAATGCTCATTGAACGGCGCACACGGGAAATAATTTTACCCAAAACACATTGCAGGCTGACTAAATGTTGTTTCTTACGACAAAGTGCAATAATACTATATTGAATTATCCTAAATGGCCATCCAAATAAATCATATTGCACACTTAATGAAGCAAACGGCCATGGTAATCTTGGAATTGCAATAGAATGAATGTACGTGTCACCTCATGAGAGCGGGTACGAACATGCGTTCGGATAAATTAGTATCGGGATATCCAAGGTGTCTATTTATTAAATATTTCAGCTGATGATCAACCCGACGAGAATGAGAATAAGAGGGGGGAAGAGAAAAAAATATAGACCGCCATCATTCCACGAAATAAATGAAGACGTGTCTGGATATGGCAATTTTTCTAACAATATTATGATTATTGTTAGGTACGAGTGTTTAGTGGTTATTTTTGGTCTTATGACCGATCTAGTCATACATGTAATTACTTAGTAAGTTTGGCCTCATGGCTTTTGCTTACAGTAATCTACATTGTGACAGGATACAAATAAAGTAGATGGAATAAAATCGCTTATCAAAAACATTAAATCAAAAATACATGATAATAATACACTGTGTTTTTATTGTTTAGTAATTCCTTGGGGAATAAGAAGTATATCATCTATCAGTATAACGATCTAGTTTTGCAGGATGACCTGTCATCTGGTTAAATGCTTTCTGGTGTTTTTCATAGCAATTGTAAAGTAATTCTTCATGCACTGCTTTTGACTGCTAATTGCTCTATTTACCTAATCAAAACAATGGGTTCATAGCGGGTGTGACCGGTTGACAAAAGATGCTTGGTTCTCCTAGGCGCTTAATCCCACCTCTGGTATAACCAGGGATCCATGTTTGCCCAACATTTGTTTTGTATTCTTTTTAAAACTTACGAGATTGATCACTGTTAGTTATATTCGCCTTTTCATTAAGTTGCTCGAAGGTGTGTACTGATTCCAGAGGAAAAACGCTGGCTATGATGTTGAATTCGTTGTAAGACTCATTATTACAGCGGTATGCTGTGAAGACATGACCTTAATTCCACATTTGTTAATCCTAGTTATACTCTAACTTTCAAATGATGAATTTGTTTTGGAAGTCACACCTCACATTAAAACAAATTATCCCATTCAATGGGACGAATGGATATGAGTAACTCTACCTTTACGGCATTCCGCAATTTACGACAGAGATACACTGCAGTATCGGGTAAATGTTCTAGTAGGCCACTCTTTTTATTAATAGAATTTCAAACATTCCCAAAAACTTTTCATAATGATAGAATTAGTAAAGTAACAGCGTGATAACTCGCTTCAGTAAGCATGCCAGCTTTTCACATCAATCATCAATTGGTAGTTTAATGCAATAAAATGAACACTATTTTATATACTAAACAAAGTATCAGCCCACATACCATCGATAGCACTGACCAATCAGTACAATCATTACTATCATCACAACTATATCTAATATTAATTCAGTATTTACAACCACACCCCATAAAATCACGCCTATGGTTCCTTTCTTAAAGGACAGAAACGTGTTCTCCTAAACTGTATTTCACATCATTCTGTAGGGTGACCACGTGCTAGACAATGCTGTATAGTATTCTCGTAAACAGGCACTCAATCCGATTGGTCAGTGCTACCGGTTGTATTGCCGGATTGTGCTTTTAGTATGCAAACCAGTATTCATTCTATCGAGACCAAACTGCCCATCGGTGAGTAATATGGTACAGTAATCATGTTATGAAAACATTGCACGCTCACTGAAGCGAACTATCATTGTGTTAGTAGAATAATTCTATTAGATTAAAACAAATAATCAAAAAAGTATTCGATATTATGTCACGTGAGTTTACAATGGTGTATAAAAAGTATATCTCGATATTTCAAAATAATTTTCATTAATGTTTCTAACAAATGAATAAAGAAAGACCTACTAAAACATAAGAAAAACTTAACTTGTATACACAAAACCTCACAATATGAAGTACAGCAACTAAAGATACCAAGGGACGATGCATAGGGAACATGAAGTCATAAATGTACAAATATTATTATCAATAGTATTTTCATGTATACATACACCTTTCATTCATTCGCAATTCACAATTC
>CAJDSM010028391.1:0-12610 GCA_903981925.1 Ostrea lurida
GTCATTGGTTGATGGTAAATTATTGCTTAGTATTTACATTAGATGTATGTAACCTTATCAACAATTGGCATTTTAAAAAAATGTAACTGCATTATTCATTTATTAAGTTTGATATTTATCTAATGCACTATACCATTGCTTGGAATTTACATGCACTTAATGAAATATATCATTGCTTGCGATTTATTTAATGTAATATATTATCGCTTGATATTTCTCTAATTTGATATACCATTGCTTGATATTCTATACCATTGTTTGACATTAGTTGGTGTTGAATGTGATTTTATCAATGCTTGATATTTATTAATTCATGTAATCTTGGTATTATTTTAATGTGACTACATTGTCTATGATTACTTGGTATTTATTTAATGAAATTATATCAATGATCGATTGATGACTTATGTTACTTATCGATTGTAGCTATGAGTTATTGAGAAATTTGTACGAGTATAGGTACATGTAGGTTCGCCCACTTATAAAATGTTTATTATTGATTAGAACACGTTTACACAATTTTGTTTCTAAACTTGCTTGAGCTAAGATCTGAAATAAGAATTTTGAGAGTTGAACAATTGGAAAATTATCTATTTTACTCTGAGTGCTTTCCACGTACTAATATGTAACCTGTTTTGAAGTTTTTCTGAAAACAAAACATATGAAAATATTCCAAACTTCTAAAATGGCATATTTGGTATCGATACAACACGACTACGGGTTTCTTCAAATAATAAAATCAATTAAAACGTGTTTTATTAATTATGACATCATTTATGATATGAGTAAAAACATCCGCTAATCTACAGAGAAAGAATAAAACAAGACTACATGTACAAGTACATGTAACTATGCTATATGAATAAAGATTGGATATGAACTTTGACTTTTACAGACAAGGCGGATTCGCAGTTGGTGTTGCAGGGGAACTACAGTGGCGATCTTGGCAATCTCAGCAGTAACACATCCATACTCTTTCAGAAAGACTTCTGCAAATTGGTAGAATATAACTACTTTTTTTCAAATGCATATCTTAGCTCACACGAGTTTACAGCTCAAATAAGGTATTCTGATCACTTTTTGTCTGGCGCCCCTCTTTTCTTACGTAAAGTTTTATCTATTTTTTAGTTTTTCTTAAGGGGGTGCTATGCAGCCATCTCTATGCACACATACATTAGAATCAGAGACAATGTGAAACAAAGAACTAAAATTTATGAAGTACATGAATGGAAGTTTACTTTTTACATTAAAAAATGCATGTCCATGTTACTGAAATGAAATGCATCGAATCTTTTTCAAAATAAATCATTTTCAAATACTTTGAATAAATTTGGTATAGCGAGTATAATTTACATTCGTTTGCAACAATTACATTTCAATGAATGTAAAACTTACAAAAAAATAATCTTTGAAGATAGCGATGACAGTTGAGTTTTTTCTTTTTGTCCATAAGTACCTTCAAACTGATAAAAGCTTGGAAATATGATGGTACCTATCGTGGACAGAAGGCCATTTCCGAATTTTTTTTTTAAGTGTAAACAACATTGTATCAGTCATTCGTGAAGAGATCATAGCATAATACGACCGTTCATATTTGCGAATAAAAGTACAATCTGTTGTATCAACTGAATAATAATCTTATCATACAAAACTCCGATCTCTGTTTTGCCAAGTATTTCATGAAGTGAGGAGATTCCAACGTAGTCACATTTCAGCCATCATGGTGTGATATTATTACGCCAATTTTACTTTTTATCTAGTTAGTATATTGGGACAACAAGACGCGAATTATTTTCTATCTTTGCACATTTATACATATTTTGTTTCTTTTTTTTAGATGATGTTTTGATTAAAATAATGTCCTTAACTTATATGCACTATATATTTGAAAGTGAAGTAGAATATTGGCACGAAGGACGAGTTTCCGGTGCAACAACGGAAAACTTTCAACTGGTAGCAAATGTTTGATTTACGTGAATATTGTGGTCTGATCATTAATGTATTGCACTATATGATTATTTAATAGTATAATAGAGCTTAAGCACACGTTTTTACCTGGATCTTTAAAACTGCGATTCTTCTGAGTCTCTGTAAAGTTCGACGAATGCCCGAGTTATGTTCTCTTGTTGGGGAAATTCCTGTTCATGCTTGACCACTGTACGAGGACCATAGATAATATCATGCAATTACATAGGTATGTTTAGATCACAAACCATTGTTTTTTTTAACAAATCAAGTATAAACGGCATCATCAAAGGGGTGAAATATCAGCATATGTGAAATCAAAGTTATAATTAGTATGTTTCTAGTTGATTCACCTGCCCTTACCTGCAAAATGATATATCTAAAATAGATATATTTACATTTCACAGGCATTGAAATTTAAATATCTGGAGCTAAAATAGAAAAACCAGAGATGGGGACTACTTTTTTATGGTAGTGCATTTCAAAACATTATTGCAACTTTATGGATGAACTTGTGGTGTTTTGAAGACTCACAGCAATTCTCAATATATCAAACTATTGTTATTGATTTTTTTGGAATATTTCATGGTTGCAGGAAAGCAGGGTGATGTAGATTAGGGGACTAATATTGCACATGTTACAACTTTAGGAATGTTTTTCTTTTCTTTATACACAACAATTACTATATTTTTTAAGTTTTGTACTTCTTGGTAGAATTTTAAACTTTTCTCAAAGCATCTTAAGGAGTAAAATTGAAATTTGCATGAGTACTTCATTGTACATGACAAATCCAATATGGCCGTTTAGCAACCCCTTAAGAACTAGAGTCTATTTCAAGCAAACTTGTCACAAGGCATGTTGGGTAAAGAGGGTCCAATTCGGTTCAAATAAAACGTACACTCCTTTTGAAGTTGAGACAGTCAACGTAAGTGTAGCACCCCTTCGCAACACAAAATTTAGAAACAATAGTTAAAAGTTGCCTTAATCTTTGACCTTGGAAATCAACAGGGCCATTTTTCTCCATGAGCAACATTTGTGGAAGGTTTGATGATTCTCTGATGAATGTTGTGTCCTCTACCTTGTTCACAAGAATTTTATGCAATTATTGAAGGTATTCTTGACCTTGAAAATCAATAGGGTTCATCCTCTCTCCATGAGCAACATTTGTGGAAGTTTGTGATTCGCTGTTGAATGCTGTGTCTTCTATCGTGTTACAGGAATTGTAGGTCATAGTAATCGTGCCCTTGACCTTGAAAATCAATAGGGTTCATCTTCTCTCCATGGGGAACATTTGTGGAAGGTTTGATGATTCTCAGATTAATGCTGTGTCTTCATCTTGTTCACAAGAAATGAATTGTAAGGCATAATTAATCGTGACTTGACTTTGATTTTGAATCAATAGGGTTCAATCTCTCTCCATGGAGAACATTTGTGGAAGGTTCGATGTATCTCTGATAATGCCCTTGCATCTATCTTCTTCACAATGTTCCAGACACACACACACCATACAATGTAATAAAGAATTGGTAAACAGTTTAAAAGTCATCTCAGGACCACTGGATCAGTTTCAAACGAACTTTGCATAAATCATCCTTGGATATCTAGAGGGATTAAGTTTATTTAAATGATTTGTTATGCTACCTCCAAAGGACAGCTAATCAAAAAATGCTATTTAGGGTTATATTCTTAAGAACAACCGGCTTGCATGAAAGCTTCCTGAATCATGTGATTAAAGTATGTTCAATATTGACCTCCGGGGGGGGGGGGGGGGGAGGGGGTAGAATGGGGACACAATAGGGCATACCAACTTTACACGAGGGTATGCAGGATAAATCTTTTAAAACTCGTTTTCTAAAGATCAAGCAGGGGTTCATTTATATGCAAACACTCCCTGGTAGTGTTCAAATCAGAATGGAACCAATGATTTACATGGTGAATTGGTGATATACATGTATAGGAAAAGTCTTTTAGAATTTTCCCTAAGATCTACATCCTGATAGATCTACAGGCTGTTTAAGAGGATAAGTATGTTTGTTTTTACAAGGATAAGTAGATCTATAGGCTGTTTACAAGGCTAAGGATAGTTTTTACAAGGATAAGTATAGGTATTTTTGTTTTACAAGGATAGATGTATAGGCTGTTTACAAGGCTAAGGATATGTTTTTACAAGGATAAGTATAGATCTATAGGTCGTTTACAAAGCCAAGGACAGGTTTTTTACAAAGATAATTATAGATCTATAGGCTGTTTACAAGGCTAAGGATAGTTTTTGCTGTACATGAGTAAGTATAGATGTACAGGTGTGGACTTTTACAAGTCTATAAAGGATATTTTTTACAAGGATAAGTAGATATATTGGCTGATTAGAAGGTTAAGGATAGGTATTTTACAAGGATAAGTAGAGATGTATAGGCTTTTACAAGGTTAATAATAAGAATTTATTGAAAGGATAAGTATATATCTATAGGCTGTTTACAAGGCTAAGGATAATTTGTGTACAAGGATAAGTATATATCTATAGGTTGTTTTACAAGGTTAAATGTTTTTTTTTACAAGTATAAGGATAGATCTATAGGTTGTTTACAAGTCTAAGGATAATTTTTGTTTTTCAAGGGTAAGTATAGATGTACAATGTACTTGTATAGGCTTCTACAAGTCTAAGAATAGAGTATTTTACAAGGATAAGTAGATCTATAGGCTGTTTAGAAGGCTAAGGATATTGTTTTTACCAGGATAAAGATCTATATAGGCTGGGTTTTTTACAAGGATAAATATAGATCTATAGGCTGTTTACAAGGCTAAGATTTTTTATTATAAGGATAATCATAGGCTTTTATGTAAAGTTGAAAGGTCACAGGTCATATTTCGAAAAATGAAAGCAAGGAAACAGCAAAACTATACTGTACACATACCAATGGTGAATTCAAATATCATTAACACTATCGTAAGAAAACACTTTTACATTATGTTTTTTTTTATAGTACCACTTGGTATTTTAATTAGCAATATGAAACGCTTTGTTGCTTTAATTTATTTGTATCATGACAGGTTATATGTACAATGTACTTAATATTTTGCTAAAAGTGTAAAGAAATAGTGGATATGTCAGCAGTATTTACAAAAATAATATCCAAATTCAAACAGATGGAGAACTCACAAGGACGATATACAGATGCTTACAAAGGATGTATAGTTTCAAATATAAGGTAAGTGTACAGTAAATATTTATTCATTTCCTATTTTTTCACTTAAAGTAGTTATGTTTATTTAAGAGTTCACTGCAATATTTGTGATATGTATAAAATGTGTGTCTTGTATGATCGTCTTAAATTTACGTTAAATAACTATCCCCTTTTCGATCTCAATGACCGTGTAGTCTGTGACAGTGTGGAGAGTATGGGCTTGCCTAGATCACCGGGTTAATGCAACATATGCGGGTTCAGTGGAGTTGGAACGAGGGTTCAGTTTTTTAACATTGATTCCACTGTGCGGTTAAGTATTTCGGGATATTTTCCCTAAATATTGCGAATATCAGAAAAGCAGTGGGCTCACCGATTGTCAGAGATTCCATTCTATGTACTTATATTCTATAATGATAGAAATAAGGTATAGGAGTCGAGATCATTCGTGGACAGTGAGGATACCATCCTCGCCAGTCACAAATTTACACAGACTTCTTCTATATTGAATGTTCTTGTACCTATCAATAATATGGAATGATATTCAACCACTTCGAACACTTTCTGAGTACTTTAATTGGGAATAAACAAGTTATTTGATTATGAATTAATTGTTGATGCGGGAGTTCGGTCTATGGTTGGTATGAAGATTCGACGCCGTTTTTTATTTGGAGCAATACACCCCAATTTTGAAAGGTTTATTTGTTTCTTTGTCATTTAATTTCCCCATATCCTCATTTTCCTTCTAAATGACCATACAACAAGTATGACTGCATCATCTGTGAATTTTTACGAGACAATATTGCCTAAGCATTCAGATTCGTGAACAGCAAGTTAGTAGAGTTGTGCCCATGCGAATTTGATCAGTGTATTGTGACTATTGTCAATAAACGCCTCTGTATTCATCATGCACTAATTTTGAAGGGAGGGAGGGGGTGGATTGATTGTGTATTGCTTTACGTCCCGCTGGAGGATTTTTCCCGCATGGAGACGTCACCATTGCCGGTGAAAGGCTGCAAAATTTTACGGGACCTTATGTCTTGGGGTGGTTTATGGCCTTTCAGCAGGGAGGGACCTTTATCGTGCAACACCTGCTGTGACACAGGGCCTTGGTTATTGAGTTCTCGTCCGAAAGACCGCCCCATTTAGTCGCCTCTTACAACAAGCAAGGCGTACTGAGGACCTATTCTAAGCCGGATTCCCATGGGGGTGGAAGCGTATCCTAAAAGTAACCCCTAGTCTCCGCTCTGTGATAATATGTGCTAATTTGCACGAAACACCTCTACCGGAAAAGTGAAGGAGACTATTACTTATTCTACATGTACTTCCAAAATGAGAGAACAAAAACTAAAAGGACCTGTACGCTTTCCCCTACCCACCGCTTCGTCTTTTGTCCGTCTTTATTCGCCAATCCATTCAGTTTTTGCAACTTTTGTACAAAAGATTGACATATCAAGCCAACATTTGACACACCATTTATCTAAAAAGAGTTTTCAGACAATCAGCACAGCTAATGGCAGTGTTGTTATGTATTGAAAATTTAATGATGAATTCTTCGTAAATTGCTTTCCACATATATGTGGTAAGCTAGCATGCATGACCTTTCACTTGATACCTTCTCTTCGTGATCAAGCGTTGTTTGTTAATCTTTTATTGCTAGTTTAAGTGTACCCTTTCATTCCTTATAAAGAAATAAAAGGTACAAGATGTATGCACTGCAATTATCGACAATTAATATCTCTCTTAGATATATTCGTATGTGAAATTCGATCTTTTGAACAAAATTTTTAAAAACTGAATGGAATGATAGAAAGACTACAAATTACACAGACGTGGAAGGGAAAACATATTGTCCCCTTAAGTTTTTGAACGTAGAATAACCAATGGTCCCCTTCAGTTTTTGGTCGTGGAATAACTAATTGTCTCCTTCCGTTTTTGGACGTAGAATAACTAATGGTCCCCTACAGTTTTTGGACGTGGAATAACTAATGGTCCCCTTCGGTTTTTTGGACGTATAATAACTAATTGTCCCCTTCAGTTTTTGGACGTGCATGGAATAACCAATTGTTCCCTTCAGTTTTTGGACGTAGAATAACTATTAATGGCCCCCTTCAGTTTTTGGACGTGGAATAACTAATGGTCCCCGTTCAGTTTTTGGACGTAAATAAACTATTTGGTCCCCTTTCAGTTTTTGGACGTAGAATAAATAATGGTCCCCTTCAGTTTTTGGACTGGAATAACTAATTTGTGGACGTGGAATAACTTAATGGTTCCCTTCAGTTTTAAAGTAGAGGACTTTAAGGATGTTTGGTGCAAATAATCGCATATTATTAAAGAGAGGAGACTTAGTGGTTACTTTTAGGATTTTTTTTTTACAATGGAGACGTTTATATATACACTAATCAATTTACATGGGCACAACTCTTTCAAATCTGAATATAAATGATAACACGTAAAAAAATCTTATATATGTTAAGTGATGATGCAGTCATACCTGTTAAGGAAATTGGATATTTGAGGCAAATGACAAGAAAACAAACACATAAACATTTTAGAATTGGGAGTTTTGTAAAATGGCGTATAACATGATCCGAACCGAAGCATCAACAATGAATTTATCATTAAAATAACCTGTCTATTCCTAATTTAAGAACTTAGAAAGTGTTCTAAGTGGCTGAATGTAATTTCCTTATATAAAAATCCCTGTCAAAATCATAGATAGGTACAAGAGAAGAAATTCGTGTAAATATGCGACCGGCGAGGATGGTATCCTCACTGTCCACAAACGATTTCGACTCCTATAGCTTATTCTACCATTACAAGATATTAAAAGATAGAATGAGCTCTTTGACAACCCGTGAGCATATTACTTTTATGATTTTTGCAAAATTTAGTGGAAAAAATTCCTCAAATACTTAACCGCACAGTGGAATCAATGTTAAAAACCGAACCCTCTTTCCAACTCAACTGAACCCGTGTATGTTGGGTTGAACCCGGTGTAGATAGTCGAGCGATATAGCGCGCTGATCACACGTTGCAAGATTTGGTTTCGCAGATCGTGAGAATAATCCCGGGGCGGGGCGAAAGTGGGTATCCCCGTTGGCCACCCCTGGAGTTCTGCTAGGGGCAAATAAGAATCTGGGTTATGCTTATTCGGGGATGAAGATAATTTAAGGAGGGAAGAGTGTAGTGATCAGCAGGTTAGATTTCCGGTGACCAGATACATGTAGCTCAGTTGGTATAACACCTGACTAGAGATTCATGGGTCCCGGGTTGGAATCCCGGTGAGGTCGGTTGCATATTCTCCTTTTCTGTTAGATTTGGTGCCGTTGACTATCCCTGAAATTGCAGATATAAGTCCTGTCAGGGGCAATAAGAACCTGGGTTGTTTGTCTTCAAGGACGAAGACATTTTAAGGAGGGAGGAGTGTAGTAGTCAGCCGGGTTCGATCTCCGGTGACCAGATACATTTCAGTTGGTAGAGCACCTGACTAGAGATTCAGGAGGTCCGGGTTCGAATCCCGGTCTGGTCTGTTGCATTTTCTCACTTTCTGTTTTATATGGTGCCATTGACCACTCCTGGAATTGAAGGTGAAAGTCCTGCCAGGGGCAAATAAGAACCTGGGTTGTGCTTCTTTGGGGACGAAGGCAATTAAAGAGGGAGGGGTGTAGCGGTCAGCGGGGTTCGATCGCCGGTAGCCAGATTGCTCAGTTGGCAGAGTAACTGGAGATTCAGAGGTCCTAAGTTCGAGTCCCAGTCTGGTCCATTGCAATGTCTCCCTTCCTGTTACATATGTAACGGGAAGGGAGAAAATGCAAAAGACCAGACCGGGATTTGAACCCGGGTCCTCTATATATCTTGTAAGATGCTCTACCAACTGAGATATCTAGTCACTGGCGCTATCTGGTCACCGGCAATCGAACCCAGCTGACCGCTACACATGTATAATATACACAGAATACCTTTCATCATTTAATCCGTTACAACTGTGTAATTTCAGTTCTTAGTATGATATTTCTAATGATGTGAATATGTTGTAAATATTGTATCATTATGATTGTTTGTTTACAGAAATGGAAGTATTATTGTGGAGTTCACGATGTTTTATTACACAAAATCCATAATACAGACGACAGAAGTGCAAACAGAGATTATTGCGACTGTGAAAACTTCTTCAACTACCGTAACGATCGCTGTGAACTTTACAGTTGAAATAAACACTCTTAAAATTAATGTCTTACGAGCCAGTCCAGCGGAGTATCAATCATCTGAGACGGATTCACGATTTCTAAGCACGTCTGAGTCAATAGATTCTACAGTCACCACAAAAGCTACAACAGATTCAACTGAAACCACCATAGCTATGGAAGATTCAACAGATACCACTGACTCTACGGTAGATTCTACAGACACCACAAGTACACCAGATTCCACAGTCACCACAACAAGTACACCAGATTCAACAGTCACCACCACAACTGCATCAGTTTCCACAGTCACCACCACAATTACACCGGATTCCACAGTCACCACAACTACGCCAGTTTCCACAGTCACCACCACAACAAGTACACCAGTTTCCACAGTCACCACAACAAATACACCAGTTTCAACAGTCACCACCACAACTGCGCCAGATTCAACAGTCACCACCACACCTGCATCAGTTTCCACAGTCACCACCACAATTACACCAGATTCCACAGTCACCACAACAAGTACACCAGATTCAACAGTCACCACCACAACTGCACCAGATTCAACAGTCACCACCACAACTACGCCAGATTCCACAGTCACCACAAAAATTACAACAGATTCAACAGACACCACTACAACTATAGCAGATTCAACAGACCCCACCACAGCTATGGCAGTTTCTACAGTCACCACAACAACCATGGCAGATTCTATAGGCACCACAACAACTATGGCAGATTTTACAGTCACCACAACAAATTTGGCAGATTCTATAAACTCCACAACTATGGCAGATTCTATAGTCCCACAACCTATGGCGATTCCTAAACAGACCAACAACAAGGCAGATTCTACCAACACCACAACAACTATGCAGATTCTATAGTCACCACAACAACTTGGCAGATTCTAATGGGACAGCACACAACCTATGGCAGATTCTACGTCCACCGCAAATCAACTTGGCAGATTCTATAGACACACACACGCAACTAGGCAAGATTCTACAGTCACCCAACAAACTTAGGCAGATTCTTAGTCACCAAAAACTATGGCAAGATTTTAACAATCACCACAACAATGACAGATTCTACAGTCACCACAACAACTATGGCAGATTCTATAGTCACCACAAATATGGCAGATTCTATAGACACCACAAACACTACGGCAGATTCTACAGTCACAAGTACAACCACAGCAGATTCTTCAGATGTTACAACTATTGCCTCTCTTTTGCCAGGTTCAAGATTTAATCTACTAGTAATTCTTGTACAATGCATATACGGTCTCCCATAGCGGGTGGATTGATATTATTTATGTAATTCAATAAGTTTTCTATCCCCGAGCCTAGGCGAGACACATACAATTATGTGTCTATAAGATATACATACCTGCTTGCTACTTTCACTTGCGATTTTTACAATCGATCACAATCACTTACACTCCAATATTATTCCAATGATATAATACATTACACAGAGAAGTACTAACTATACTTAGATTTTATCGACAATGTAGTTTGATTTATCGGCTGCTCCATCCTCCACCCCCTTCTTCTGTGGATATTTGTATACTGAGTAGTATAATGTAAGTTTCACTCAATGAATTAAGTCATACCCTCCCTCAATTCAGATTGTGGGGTTTGGTTTCGCCTTTTTGTATTAAAGTAGGTTTACTGATTTTAGCTCATCTAATCTGATAGCTCCAGTGAGATTTTATGATCACCTAGCTCAGTTGTCCGTTGTGTGTCCGTATGTCGGCTTGTCCATTAACTCTTCACATTTTCGACTTCTACTCCAGAACCACTAGGCCAAATTGAACCAAACTTGGTACAAATCACCCTTGTGTAAAGGGAGATTAATGTTTATTCAAATGAAGGATCAAGCCCCCTTCAAAGGGGAGATAGTCACGGAAATTCAACAATAGGGTGGTGTCATTTAAAAGTCTTCTCGAGAACCACTGGGCCAGAACTGAAATTTATGTGAAAGCTTCCTGATAGAGTGGGGATTCAAGTTTGTTCGAATCATGACCCCCCCGGGGGGGGGCACAATAGGGGATCAAACTTTTTATATACGAATATAAAAGGAAAGTCTCCAAAACTCTTCTTCTCAAGAACTATTGGACCAGAGGAGTGGATATTTATCTGAAAGCTTCCTGATATGGAGTAAATTCAAGTTTGTTAAGATCATGTCCCCTGGGGAAGGGTGTTGCCACAATAAGGGGCCAGAGTTTGATATAGGTTCATATTGGGAAATATCTTTAAAAATCTTTTCAAGAACTGCAACTACAGAGTTTGTCAAATGAACATTGAAGCATCATTATATAGTGAAGATTCAAGTTTGTTCAAATGGTAGCCCCCGGGGTCAGGATGGGGCCACAATAGTGGATCAATATTTAACATAGGATTAGATTGGAAAACATCTTTAAAAATCTTCTCAAGAACAATCAGTGCACAATTTGTCAAATTACCAAGAAAACTTCTATATATACTGTAGATTCAAGTTCATTCAAATGGTGGCCCATGGGGTTAGGATGGAGCCACGGTGGGAAACCAGAATTTAGCATAAGTTTATATAGGGAAATATCGTACAAACAATCTTCTCAAAAACAATAAGTTTGCCGTTTGTTCAAATGGTGGCCCCCGGGGTCAGGATGCGGCCACAATAGGGGTACAAAGTTTAATATAGGACATAGTTCATAGGTTTATATAGAAAATATACTAAAAAATCTTATCAAGAACAGTCAGTGTTTAGTTGTCAAATAAACATGGAAGCATTCAAGTTTGTTCAAATGGTAGGCCCCCCAGCCCTCCGGTCAAGATGAGGGTCACAAAAAGAAGATAAAGTTGAGGGTTGTAGCTGTTTTTATCCATGGTTATCTAATATATTGAAAACTATTGAGATCCCCACACTCAAACTATATACTTTCTTGGCCCTTGAGTTAATTTAAGTTCATTGACATATATGTTTAGGGTCATTGGGGTAATAAACTGTCCCCTTAAGAATTGTCGAATATTTTTAAAACTATTGATATGTGGAGGACCCCTGGGGTCATGACTGACTCCACCCTTTTAAGAATTGCTTAATATATTGTAAACTATAGAGATCCTCATCCTCAAGCTATATATTTTCTTGATTCTTGTGTTTAGACAAGTTAATTGACACACATGTGGAGGACCCTTGGGGTTATGACTACGCCCCACTTTTAAAAAATGGTCTAATATTTTTGAAAACTATTAAAGGGGCATGGACACGTTTTGATCT
>CAJDSM010028392.1:4166-17436 GCA_903981925.1 Ostrea lurida
ATAGCCGTATTAAGACAACTGTAACTTAATCTTAACTGATATAATTCTGTTAGAAATGACAATACATTATTCATATTTGCTTCAAATACATCAATTTCTCTTGAACCACGCGGTAACTTTATCATCCCATTTGATACAGAGGCCCCGATTGGGGAGAAGAAATGAATAGTCAATCTCATAATTCCTAAATAGAATACAAAAGCAATAGTTGGACAAACACAGACGCCTGGACACACCAGAGGTGGGGTCAGGTGCCTAGGAGGAGTAAGCATCCCATGTTGGTGCAGGTGATGATGGAATATTGCTACATAAAAGTTGACGATAGGATAGCTGAAATCGTAAGCATCGTAAGCATCCCAACTTGTTTGTAAAAACTGGTAATACGCAGAAAAGGTTGTAAACAAACTGCGTATATTTTACGTGTGTCACACGCGGCGTAGGAAGATATGAGTGATATCCAGAGAATAAAGAGTAAACATGTGGTAAATATATATTATTTCGTGATCCAAAGAGTCAGGTCACGTCGAGTTGTTAGACTCAGATCACACGAGATTCGTCATGTTCCGCGCCTGCCAATGAACGTAATCAAGTTACTATAGTAATGATCAATGTTTTTGTGTCCTATCTTATGAAATCGATGTTTCACATATCAACAACAACATCAAACATATGACTTTTCAACACTTTACACGACCATCCCGCACAATAAATTGAAGACAAGGCTTTGTAGCATTATAGAAAGTTGCTTCTATAACAAAAATGGAAAAAAGAAATATTCTTATCTACTGATTAACCATTCAAAATTCATTTTGTTAAACTCCACTTTGATTCTACTCACAAGTTCTCTGAGGTTGATATTAAAGCAATGCTGGGGTTCCTCATTGACAATATATGTGTAATGTTTGGCAATCAGTCTTCCAACAGTCTGTTGGAAATCCAATAGGCATCCCAGCTAATAAAAGAGCACAACCCGTGCCCATTGGATTTCCTACAGACTGTTGGAGGACCTAATTGCCAAAAACTACAAAAATGTTGTCATGATGAACTCTAGAATTTGTTTAATATCAACTTCAAAGTAGTTGTGTGTAGAATCAGAGTGGAGTTTAACAAAATAATGTGTTGAATGGTTGATCACTACATAAGGATATTTTCTTTTTCCAATTTTGTTGAAGAAACAACTGTCTATAATGTTACATAGTCTTGTCTTTAATTTTATCGAGCGGAATGGTCATGTAAAGTGTTGAAAAGTCATATGTTTTGATGTTGTTGATATATGAAAGGTTCTGGGATTTCAAATTCACTAGAAGTTCTTTAAAGTTTCTTAGAACCAACATTTGATTTTCACTACTCCTGGCATATGTAATTTCACATTTACTAGATCCAGGAATATATCTTTCTTTGTAAGGATTGGAATCCAGTATAGGTACGGTAATTCATATTCGTCCATCCCATTGACTGGGATATTAAATGTGTATAAAGATGTTGTAGGCTGAGCTTTTGAGAACAACTGCGCAGGACGCTATCACTGAGTATTTACTGGTCCAATACTGATCCCATAGGTGCAAACATATTACACATTTACATCTGAACTCTGTCCAGTTGAACATTTGTTGTGTCAATTCAGATTTTGTTCGGTAGACTTATTTTTTGTGCGGAAGGGTGATTAATCAAAAAGCAATGATTTTTACATTATTTATCCAATATACCTCTATTTTTATACCCCTATTCTATATTACAGTTAAAATTAATGAACAGTAGGTACGTGAGAACTTGAAACTAGTTCAAATATTGTATTATCATTCTTGATTGAGGTATTTTCCAAAGAGGATAACATATGCTATAAAAGCGTCGAATTTTGCAATAATTCAAAAAATCAGTATCCTTGGCCACAGTATTTGAGCTAAGTTGACCGTAAAGTCATCTACTTCTACTTAATGTCCATTTCTCTAAATTCTTGAGACAAGACTCTGAATAGCTTTTACGTGTATCTTAAAAAAAATGCAATCCCGAGCTATCTTTTAAGAAAGTGTAGTTTTTTAACTGCTGTAAATTGTCTGATTCTTCATATGAGTTTTTTCTTCGTGATATCCAAGGTGGCAAACAGGGGTCATTATTTATGCTATACCATAGCAGCAGTATACTAATAAACTTTTTATATCTCTATATTGGAAGCGAAGACATTTGTATGTATCCAATTTCATGTAATGTGATATAGGACGTCTGTATGACCTTATGGTTTGTTACACCAACAGACTGAGATTGGAAGTTTAATGATATAGCATCTTGAGTAATTATTAAGGCAGAAAAGGTCTGGATTTATAACCTTTAAAACGGCTCGCGCAAACAATCTGGAAAGAACACCATGTTAGTTATCATTTTTCAATCTCTAGCCGATTGCTTGTCAATTTAGTGAATTTCACAATATTGACATTTCCCAAAAAAATTGGACATCTCATGCTATTAACCTCACCTCTAGAACCTTCTTTCGAAACTAAAGGCATCGTAATTTTGAGGTTGTTTTCTGAGACAGAGGTAAAGATTAGTACGATTACCACATGTACTCATACCAAGTTGTTTCAAATGCAGTTGTGAAGTAATGAGCCTTACAGACAAAGAGCAATATTCGTAACAAATTGTCGACTGGAACAGAACATATTCCTCATTATAAGCCTAATACCTATCTAATTCCCTGATCACTTCCGGTTAACGAAATGCAGAAGGATATATGGTACGGACGTTGGTAAGTGTATGTCTGATACGGGATTTCAATATTCTTCTTATACTTTTAATCCATTCTGATAAGGTATAAATGAAACGAATGATATTGTAAGGTAGCGATTTTTGGGAGTTCGGATTCTCCCTTGTATAAATATAGGATAGAGAGGGTCAATTCATGACAAGCCCCTGTGATTTGACAGGAATTTGATATTTAAAAAAAAATAGCAACGAATCAATTCACAACTTTATATTGTTTTGTATTTTGTTTGGGACTTATGAGATTGATCTGGTCTTTTTCAACTTTTAATCCGGAAGAAATCTTTGTAAGATTTGAAAATTAAAAAAAAAAAGTGAAGCATGAATAAAACTAGTACACGTATGTTGATAATTTGATACACATGTTATTATCAAAATTTGTATTAGTGTTGCAGTGTTTCTGTTTTTACTAGGGTAGTTAAGAGTAAAACGTGCACTAGGAAGGGTAGGATATTCAAACCTTTTACTTGTGCTCTCTATGTCTCTTATTTCTTAGAAACAAAGATAATGCATTTCATTTGAGCACGGGGCTCGAACGCACGACCTCCCGATCACGAGCGAGAGTTCTACCAATTGAGCCACCGCGACCGGTATTACAAGTTATTAAACGACCCCTTATATGTGCTGCACTGCATTCCTGTGTTTGACGTCATTGATTCATGTTGACGTAAACAATAAAACAAGCATGGAACCACCACCATTGTTATTTTTGTGCTGGATTATGCAAAGTCTAATTAGGACCTTCTAAGAACATGGTGTCAGAAGTTTGCAATGGATAAACTGGAACCACCAGGAGTACTTTCCCTCACGGGGACCGTGGCAGAAAACGGGAAAAAGTTCAAGCAAAGGTTTGATGTTTATATTACTGCTACAGGTGCGTCCAAAAAAGCGGCCAAGCAAAAAGCATGCATTTTCTTACACGTAGTAGGAGATGAGGCAGTTCAAGTTTATAATAACTGTGTATTTGAGGCGAAAGAAGTATAAATTAGAAAAAAAAGCTCGAGAAATTTGAAGCTTATTGCATACTAAAATGAAATACTACGTATGAGAGACATACATTCTTCACGAGGGTGCAGAGGTCCGATGAAACCATAGATCAATATGTGACAGAATTACGAACTATGACAAAAATCTGTGAGTTTGGTGATTTAGTAGATTCGCTCATTTGTGATAGGATTATTTTTAGAGTACCATATAATACACATAAAGAGCGCTTAATGTCTGCGTACAGTTGACCTAAAGTTAGAGAAAGCACTTGCAACATGCAGAGAAACTGAGTCGAAAAAGGAACAAATCAAAAGTATTGTCCCTCCATCAGAAATACATGCTGTTGGAACCAAACCCAAAGAAAAAAACTTTGTGTACCTAAACAAGGTAAAGGTTGCAAACAGTTGTGTGGACGGTGTGGATATGATGACTCGCATAAGACTTGTCCCGCCATGGGTCAAATCTGTAACAGGTGTAATGGTGCAAAACATTTTGCAAACGTTTGCAGATCAAAAGACAAACCGATTAACACTAAGAAGAAAACACAGAAAAAGAAACATTCACTACATTCAAGATGAACAACCAATCTCCATTGATGCACTGGAAACAGCTCATCTGGATAAAATAGAGAAGTGACAAGTAACACTGCGCACTAATTGCATATGAATCAATTACAAGCTGGGTACAGGTAGTTAAGTCATCTTGCTTGAGAAAAAGTATCACAGTCTACGATGGAAGCCAAAGCTACACAAGACGACCCTACAGCTCATGTCTTACAGCAAGCATAGCATACCTGTTTTAGGTGCATGCGTTCTGAAAGTCTTACATCATGGCAAAGCTGTTTAAAAGTCTACTTTGTGATAGTTCAGGATGCGTCAACAACAATACTCGGTGTGAAAGCTTGTGACAAGTTAGGACTAGTCAAACGCACTTATACCATAGAAAACTTGGCACAAGTTACAGACACTACTTCACAAATTGTGAATCAAAATCAAGACTTGTTCGAAGAACTAAGATGTTTACCAGGTGAACATAAATTATCCTTAGACCCAGAAGTAACTTTTTTGTTAGTAGTTGGCCTCGCTTTAAAAAGCTCCTCATATAGCACTAGCATGCTCTTGCTAATCGATCAACCGAGATTACACCACCCATAACCAGGTGATAGGGGTATATTACTACACAGAAAGGGAAAGTTGACGATTGCAAAGTTAAAGTCATCAAGCTTATCATATAATGTAGTTGTCAGTCTGCCATAAGACATCATCTATATACCTATATGTATGGTTGAAGGACACGGCAATTTCTTTGTTTTTTTACCGGGACCGGTTTTGTACAAATTCTGCTTCATATGAATATAAAAATAAATCTGTCAATAAGGGGGTTGCAAGACATGATCTCCAAAGACTATTTAAATGTTATCTGTAAAAAAAAACCCTAATATACTATTAATATCTACAGATTACTTGTGTGGGCAATCAAAGTGTATTCTAAAAAAAATATGTGTCTTGTTTCCCAACGACTAGAAATTCCAGGTGTCATTTTTGTTTTAAAAGCAATCATCTAAATTCTAAAAAAAAAAGCCTAGATTTTGATTTATCGGAGGAATTTATGTATAAATGTAGAAATCGAACGTTTTGATGCAGTCAATTTTAGAAATCTCCGTGATTTTTCAGGTACAGAAGCTCTTTGAGGTTTTTAAGAATCACATCTGATTGACACATTCTGGAATGATGTGTGGAATTCGCATTAATGTTAAAGTTGTTTTGGTTTTTTTAATTCAATATAATACTGAATCCACGCCAAAAAACATAAAGAGTCATTTTAGTCTATTCAATTGTCATATGCACACCGACAAAATAATATTCAATCAGAATTTAATTGTTGAATTATTTTTTTAACCTTGATCTAAAATAACCTAGATAATGTAAATTAATCGCGTAAGAATGCACAATCTAGTTATGACGTGAAACATATTTATTTAAAAAATAGAAAATAATTATGTCATTGGACACAGTTATTCGCCACTCCACTTCCAGATAGCGCCGTATTTGAGATGCGCAGCCGATAATTGGTCCCTTCGCTATAAATAGACGATAAATTTCCCCTTTTTATTTTTACAACAATGTACTTAATTGATGATATGTACACATATTTTGTCATCCGCGTTTGCTAAACAATGTGAACATGCAGAAAGTTCGCACAAGTTTAACGGAAATTTATTTGTCTAATTCATTAGAGGCTTTTAAAATACCGAGATATACCATGGACATTCTGATATATAACAGAAAAGCCGTCTTTATTCACACAGTGATCAAAATTGGAAACATCATGGTATCGACAGCAGATGAAATGAACTAACCCCCCCCCCCCGACTCGTGTGTCGATATGCTGTGCTTTTGTTTTGTTTCA
This sequence comes from Ostrea lurida, assembly GCA_903981925.1. NCBI lineage: Eukaryota > Metazoa > Mollusca > Bivalvia > Ostreida > Ostreidae > Ostrea > Ostrea lurida. The sequence continues at coordinate 10,317 of CAJDSM010028392.1, forward strand.
TAGCGTGGGTGTATTAACTGAAATCAAATGTAACATTAATGCTAGAAAGTTTTTACAAACATCTGAGCGGTAATATTATGGAATTTTCCAAAGAACGACCAAATATTCATGAATAGACGATAATGCTCAGTGACTGTCCTTTATTCATCTAGAGAAAATCAGTAAACATTCCATTACTAATAATAAATTAATAAATTAATTCAACAAGATAACCAGCACAATCACCGGATTTACATATAAAACATCTGGTTATTCTAGAAACCCGTGTCTATTTCATAAAACCCCAAGCATGATCTTGTGACAGAATGGGAAATTTACATGATATCAAAGACATTTATAATTTAAAACCAGGGCGACTAAAGGAGATGTACAGAATGAAAGGAAATTTGGCTAAATATTAAGGTAAGATCTTTATTCTATCCGCAGCAAACAACGTTCAAACTTCAATAAAATTAAAATGATTTAAATACCATCAACATCAAGATATAAACGTTAAAGACATGCAAGACCAATAAATAAATAAAAAAACCAATAAATGTTCATGTATGAAATATCACTCTTCTACATAAGGTGCGAAATTTCCGCTTGCTGCTTGTTTTTATCAATCAAATCACTAAAATTTAAAGCTTTAATTCTGGGGGACAAGAAATGCAGCTGCATGCTTCATTTTCTCTTTCGCATCATGACCAACCCTCCAATAAGATTGTTTTTCATCCCATCAAACTCCTCATACCCTTTTCCATATCAATAGAAAGGCGAAGATAACGAGAAGATAACGATCAATGATCGATTTCATAAGTCCCAAACAGGATATAAAACAAGAGTTGGAAAAACACGGGGTCCCTTATACACTAGAGGTCAACAGGGGATACTACTCCTCCTAGGCATGCGATCCAGGGGTCTGTGTTTGCCAAACTCTTGTTTTATATTCTATTTGTGATTTATGGGATTGATCACTATTCATTATATTTGCCATTAGATTCTAGGCACTACGTCATCCACAATCCTCTGATAAGCCGATCATTAGTCGAGCTACCAAACACTGATAAACTTTTCCCGTTAAATGCCACAGGTGTGGGCAGCTCTTCCCTTTCTTTGCATATGGTACCAAATCCACTTGATCCCCTTCTCATTGAAGAATACCGATATGGTTTATCTAAACGAACAGAAACGGTGTACATTACGCCCTTCGTTAGCAAAATAAAGAACCGAGGGTAGAGTTCGACAAGATTTTTTTTCACTTCACTGAGTGGTGTGGATAATCCCATCACTGTTTCCTTTTTACCGCCACCTACATGTACCAATTCCAATGGCGTGATGGAAGTAATCACGGAATAGCCTTGCGCTTCGACTTCGGTGTAATTCTCAATATTGAGAGATATTCCAAGTAAAGCAGCTTGTGATGATACTCTAAATTGTAGAGAATATCCCTGGCCTGATTGAGCAATATTTATCTTTTTTCTTGTGGGGTTAGATTCGCTTATCATCACTGCTGTGGGCTGCCATTTTCTTTTATGGAGCTTGAACTTTCCTGTGGAGTTTTCTTTTTTCGACTTCAACTGTTGTCGTAAGATATCTACCTTCTCTCCATCATTCAGAACGTCCGATCTACAGACGACATCTTCCAGATACTGGTGGTCCATAATGGGAAAGCGGATCTCGTACAGGGTGTCTCCTAAGACCTTTCTTTGGTTTTCGGCCGTGACTGGTAAGTTCTGTCGCGTGCATTCTTCTCCCGACCATTTCAAAATTTGTTCGAAAATAACTTTCTCTGGAACAAGCAGTCGGTCATATTGTGCTATTTTGTAGACACACGTAGAACAAAGTTTTAGAAACAGATCCGTGTATAGAAAATAAGGCATCTGATTTTCGACTGTTTCCAAACAGATTTTAACGATCTCAGGGTCGTTATAGACCTGAGCAAATTCCATCATTTGACAGACAATTTCCGTAGAATTGAAGTTTCTTAACGACTTCTTACACAGAGTTGACAAGAATCCAATTTCGTATTTCTTGGCGCAGTACATCAGATCACCAAAGTTTTCTGCTGTTACAGAAGTGAAATCGGTGTATAGAAATCTAAAAACAAATACAGATAAAACAGATGTAATTAGATTTTCCAGTGCAATATCTAAAATAAATTATATAAGGTACCAAAACTATAATTTGAATTGGGTTGAATTAACGACTTAGTTTTGGACAACATTCTATGCCATTTCGAAAACAGCTTCCGGTCACCGTGGCGGGAGGACGTGCCTAAAGTGAAGGGAAGCGTCATGCAGGATTTACAGGAATTTTGTGGACTTTTTTTGAAAATTTGTGTGAATGGCTCGTGGTAAACAAAAAGGTTCTGGTAAGCATAAGAGAAAGAATAGACAGTCGAACAAGTTGAGATATGAAGGTAAAATTATGCTCGTTTACCAGTCTCGATAATAGCAATATGGCGGACCATAACATTTCGACCGAACATAACATTGCTGATCATGCTCCAAAGGGAAATGATGGCTCGCAAAATTAATTGGTATGTATAATAATTCTTATAGCTCTATGTGGTCTCAATTTGTGTCGTTTATCCCAACCCCCGGTACCGGACCCCAGTAGTTAGTACATCGCTATCGGGGGATTTCATGAATGATACAGCATTTTATCTGAACACTCCTATTGTAAACAACCCGTGGGGATCCGGGTTAGAATAGGTCCTCAGCATCCCCTTGCGTGTCGTAAGAGGCGACTGAATGGAGCGGTCATTCGGATGAGAGTGGAAAAGCCGAGATCCGTGTCACAGCAGGTGTGGCACGATAAAGATCCCTCCCTGCTCAAAGGCCCTGAGTGCCGAGCATAGGCCTAAATTTTGCAGCCCTTCACCGGCATTGGTGACGTCTCCATATGAGTGAAAGATTCTCGGTGGGACGTAAAACAATGAATTATCAATCAATCTATCTATTTGCACGCCTGGCAACCATAGAGCAGCGTGTCAGTAAGATAAACAAGATCGTACCAGATGTATTAATTAAAGGGGCATGGACACGTTCTGACTAAAAAGTTAGATATTTAGATTTTCATTTTAATAGTTTAGCATAGCCCACATTATGATATTCTAATGTCAGTAAAAATTTTGAACGTCAATTTGGTTGAGTTTACAATGAGATTACATGGCAGCACTTATAAGTCTTCATGATGTAAACAAGGCTTGAGCCTTTTCATTTTTTCAATAAAGATTGCTTCAACAGACCTAGAAAATACCATTTTAACAAACAAAATGAGATGTGATAATCGCTAGGAACTGTTAATTTTTTCAGAATTAAAATGTTAATATAAAAAAAGCTTTAAAGCGGAAGGCGGTATACTCAGCATATTCAATGTAGGTAAACAAAAGCATACTCGAGCTTTGTTTACTTACTGAAGAATTGCAAGTGCTGTATTTCACTTGTAATTCAACAAATGGCGTTCAAATGTTTGCTTACCATTAATAATACTCTAAGTGAGCATTGTAAACATTAAAAATGGAAATCTAAAATTTGAACATTTTTAGCTCAGAACGTGTCCATGCCCCTTTAAACCTTTCTATTCATGTGTCGAATTTGGGGGAAAACCAGCTCGTAATTTCGGTAATTCCACAGGTAATATGAAAGGAGAAACGGCTGGACATTTGGATTTGCTAATCAAACGAAAGACTAGAGACTTCCTTTACAGAATCTAAAGTTAAGATAGCTCATTACATCGATATTTTATTTATAATAACCCATCAAAACCTGTTATGTTTCACCATCGAAAGAGTGATACAAGCTCTCCTTTATTCAATATTATATTTTTCAGATTTTGGTTTGATAAATGAAGAGGATGTTTTGTTTGCAAATAAGAAGTTTCAAAGTAAAAATTTGATTTATTCTAATAGACGATCGACTCAATGATTATTGGAAATTTAGGTTTATAAATCTATAGACACAAGGTCATATGTCAGACACATATACAATGAATGCTGCTTAAATGCATTTTGATATTTCGTCTTTGATTGAAAGAAAAACAGCTATTTTTAAAATTAAACATAGTAGAATAAACGCATTAAAAGTTATGTTAACAGGGCATGGTTAGATTTCGTAAACTTACTCTACGAATTGTATGAATACATCTTTTGTTATGTCAACGAGCCTAAGGGCCTCCTTTGGTGGATCATGCTCAGCAAACATCGAGAAAAAGACGCTGCTCCGACTCATTAGGACGAACCTGTGGGCTTTCACTTCGTCGCCATCTTTACCGACCTGAAATGTGACGTCAGCGGTGTGTAGGTGATGCTGATACATCCGCCGAACGCATTCTTGTAATGAACTGTTACCTTGCCATTTATCCTTTGAATGTTCCATTACTGTTATAAAAAAGAAGAAAAAAATAATTCTGTTAAAATTAGTAATTATATATAAATAGGTGTTAAACGTAATCATGATAAAAAAAAAAAAAACCATATATACAAAGTCGAGTGTAGAGCAACACGGACCTCCGACAAAAGCAAAGGCAGGATCAGGTGCCATGGAGGAGCAAGCACCCTACGCTGCCTAACACCCCCTCCCCCAATTACATGTGATGCAATATTATATATTTTCATTTGTTGCGTCGCTGTTATAAGAGTAATGAATACAATGCATCTATGTATGCATGCTTTATAGAAAACTATGTATGCATGCTTTATAGAAATCATATTGCAGAAAGAATGCGATAACAAATTTACATGTTAATATTATACGGTACCAATTTTGATGCACCAGATGCACATTTCGACAAATTATGTCTCTTCAGTGACGCTCATACCGAGACATGTAAGTAACAATTTAAAGAGCTGAAAATGTAGAGCCAAAGAATGGAGCCAAATACGCTGAACTATCAGAGCTATGCCTGAGGGAGACAATCCTAATTTTGAAATCAATAAATATTCAACAGTGTGATTTTCAATTCCCTATATGACAAAATCTGGACTTTTCGCTACCCTTTATGGTAAAGATTTTGAGGAAAGAAAGCTATGCATATGGTGGCATTTTTAGCAGTACTTTTATGTAATTGTCTACGGTTGGTTTGATAATCCTTGGAGAATAAAAGATAGCAGTCCCTAAATACAAATATCTTATCGGAGAATGTCATAATGCTTTTTTCTCCTGGCAGATTCCTACCATCATATCATGAGAGAAAAAGATCCTAATAATATAAATGATTCCTAATCCCATTTAAAATGTGTTAAGATAATATATGTGTTATCCAAAAATTAATGAATATTCCCATTGTAAGGGGGATCTCTACATCGTCTTAATGGCTGACTTCCTTTCGAAATATGGATGGAAATATCGCTATCAGGGTTATATATCAATTCTCTTTAAAATTAATTGCCTAGCCGACTAGCTCAGTAAGTGAGCATGTTGCCTTCTGAACTGCAGGTCGCAGGTTCGTTTCCAGCAGGGGTTTTAATTTTTTTTTTAAATTATCTTCTTCTAAAACAACATTTTTTGACGAAATTGAGTGAATTTGAAACTCTTTATTTTCAAAATATTGTTTAACATATCCTCTATTTTTCATTCACGTCAAATTTCTCTGGGGTAGCATTCCATCTTAACTAAAATACAGTACTTAGGGTGGGTATAATTACCGCTTAACACCGCAAAACAAAGCTGAAACCCGACGAAAAACACCCCAAAACGCTGAACACCATGATAAATACATAATAAACTTTTTATGAATAATGCAACACATTTCGATCTAATTTGTGATAATATTTTCATAAAGAACCGTAGTGGTTTTGCACAGCTAATGCATGCCATTTATTCTGCACCGCCCTATATTCTGTTCCTCTTGTCTGTACGATATCGCGCAACACGCAAAACTATTCATAAACTTATTTACGTACATAACAGGTATTTGTATATAAAACAAGCTAAGAGTGCACTTATGTGTAATAAATAAACATACTTACAAGCATATGTTGTTATATAAGTTTTCGATTCTAGTCCGATAGCAAGTTGAGTATCTTTATTTCCACCTTGGTTACCATCACGTTCTCATTCTCCACTCCCGAGTTTGACGTTATTTAAAGTTTCGGGTTTAGACTCCAAATAGTCGATTCTATCTTGATAAATAATATTGATCAGAACACACAGATTAATTCAGTGCTATTCTATGACCATAATGAAGATTTCATGCTCTAGGAAATACATTTACACCACGTACTAAGCTTATATGTGAATAAAAAATGTATCTGATACAGAATATATATTGAACCGCACTTTGTCAGTCAAGATAATTATCTATGGCTATTAAATCACTAAAAATAAATATTTTTGTATACATGAGACACCATATATGCATCGGCATCATGGAACAAGTTAAATAGGGAATATACTAAATAGTGGGACGAATTACATGCCAATTTTCCCGCAAGTACATACATAGGTGGATCCTAAAATATTAGGTGGTCAGACAATGGACACTTCAGCCCTGACGGTTCGGCCCTGACACTTCAGTCCTCGCAGTTCGGTCCCCAAAAGTGGATACTACTGCTATTTTGTCATTGGGTCAAATATTGTCTGATTTCCATGCCAATTGTTAAGGCGTTCTGTATACATTGATTTTGATTATGATCTAGACTAAGGGCTCACGGTGGGTGTGACCGGTCAACAGGGGATGCTTACTCCTCCTAGGCACCTGATGCCACTTTTGGTGTGTCAAGGGGTCTGTGTTTGCCCAACTGCTATTTTATATTTTGTTTGGAACTTTCGACATTCAGAAGTAGAATGAGGATTGAAGCATTTATGATTTTTTGTGTAATATTTCAAAATACGTCTATCTAACAAGTGCCCTAATACTACTTGAAACATGCACCCTGAGCACTCCATATTCAATCCAACATCCCCTTCTGATGCCGGTCGATATATTCAGCTTGCACACCCCCCCTAAAAAATGCCACACAAAACAAAACAGACTGAAAAAACGTGGACTTCTCCTGGATCATTGTATTTGAGTGAATTGCATTATTTGACGACAGATGTTTTCTCTAAGGATATCGTACAAAGAGTTGACAAAAGTTCTATTTCCTGGTAAGGTACATGTCAACTCACCAATTTCCTCCACAGTCACGTGTGTC
>CAJDSM010028399.1:0-39286 GCA_903981925.1 Ostrea lurida
AAATGTGTTAGACAATATGCCTTTAAATACAGATACATACAGATTTGACTGTGGATTACTCCGTTTACGTGATCAATATACGTGTATAGGTGTCAGGGCAGATGTGACCGGTCACAAACGACGTTTACGCATCTTAAACACCTGGCCCCAGGATCATGAAACATCTTATTAAGTCAAAATCTGAATATTGGAATAAAATGATTGTGAAGCCAATTTTTCCAAAATAAATTTTTTATTCATTATTGCCTCATCAAATTTCGAGTGTCTGCAAATTAAGAGATTCCGTTCAAAAGTAATGAACATTTTACAGGTGATTGAAATTTTGACTTAAGTCTAAGTTCGTTTCATGATCCATGGGCCTGGTCCAGGGATCCGTGTTTGTCCTGCATCTCTTGGCTTTGTATTTTTCATAGAATTATGATTGATCACTGTTCCTTATCTTCACTTTTCATTTGATATCAAATTGGATACCAACAAAAAAAACAATAAACAAACAAACTGAACTACTCAGAATATTGTAATGTCTTGTTATATTACAAATAGTCTGCATAAGCAATTGTAGAAGCAAATTCTGACATATTTTCCTCATATTGCAACTCGTATAAACGAAAATTCCTCTTCGATTACACAACACTAGAGGCCATCATTAAGTGAAGAAGAAATAAAAGAAAAAAGTTATGTCCTTTAATTTAAACTTTGTAGATTATATCTAATGATATTCACAAAATGTTGGCGCCATTTAGAATTCATGAGCGTAATTAAAATCACCAACTGCAATCTCTAAAACGAAGATGGCGCCCACTATTTATGTTCATATGCCCGAAGCCTGCCTCTCTCTCTCTCTCTCTTCTCTCTCTCCTCTCTCCTCTCCTCTCCTCTCTCTCTCTCTCTCTCTCTCTCTCCTCTCTCTCTCTCTCTCTATATATATATATATATAACTCCGGTTGTGAGTGATTTAATTGATGTAATTAAATATTGGCAAGTAAGTTTAAAAATACGAATGTAAAGAAGAATGTCTAACTAATATATTGATGTATGCATATCCAACATTTTGACTTTCTTTGAATGAAAAATCCAGCGGAGTTTCAGCTAGATGGGACAAACGACGTGAAAAGAGTTGCATGCCTTCTCTCCTTATAATGTTACTCATCAGCATACAACTTAGGATAACGTATAACACTACATCTTCTAACCAGAAATATATACGATGTGGGTCCAGATGAAATATTTACCCACACGGAGGTATCAAAGAGGCAGGTCCTCGATTAACGGTTTGAGGATTCACTGATGCAGTGAAAAGGTTTAGAGTAGTTGACCCTTCCTACGAATGAGATCAGTTAATCAATGTGGTAACAAAAGACAAGGCTACTGATCTCATAAGAGACTCTTTACTTTCTTCAGCGCATTTGGACCAATTTTGCTGCAGATCGTTTAATTCCGAACAAAGAAACAGGTACATTAAACATTCCTTTGCAGCACCTTTTGAATAAATAGTCCGTTAACATTTTAATATCTATACAAGGTACCACTTATTCCTAGAATACTTAAAGCAGACAGAAACATATTGCAAATACTTGTCATTGTATATAAAACAGGAAGGAAGGCAAATTTGGAGCAAATACTGAAGCATAAACCCCTAATCAGTGCTTATTTCAATTGCTGATACAAGTTAGTCTAACAAGTCAGCTATACAAAATAGAGTTCTAAGGGATGTTGAAGTTGGGATGCGAACTAAAAATGAAAGTGATTCATCAGCTTTGATAATAGATGGCCAGGCTTAAGAACATATGGAATGAAAACATTTAGAGACTTTGCAGACTAGTTCGCTTCAACTATTTTCAGAAAAAGTAATTTATCATAATCTAGAATCTAGTTTTGTTCGATCGCTACAGGGATCAAATCAATAAAAATGATTAAAGAAAATAGAGACGTCCTCTTCCAACTAACCTCGTTATTCTCCTGTCTTTGAGCGAAAACAAAAAAGACGTTGCAGCCATACTATTTGAGGAAGTAATTCTCCAAGCAACTATTGGGAAAACCGTTGTTACTGCGGGGGTGGGTTTACAGATGAAGATGTGAAAAAGGCGACATATGAGGAGGCAGAAACTAGAATAGTTCTTCATGCCACATACTGTTTTCAAGTATCCATGTGCACCTCTATTGTCATTCTAGCATCTGATATCGATGTCTTATTGCTACTTGTATCATTCTTTTTAGAAATAGACACTTGTGGATGAATGCTGGAACCTTTTCAAAACCTCGAAACATTTCTGAAATTTCTGAAAAATTACTCTTCTTCAGGATTGCACAAGCAACATTTCATGCACTGATACGATATAACACAACATCTAATGTCTATGGTACGAGGGATGTTACAAAAATAATGACACTTGGCTGTTTTCACCCACATTTTTTAATTTTTGATCCTTTTATTCGTCCGTACCCTTCAAAGTACTCGCCCTTGGCCTGGATACACTTTTTTAAACGATCAATTCTTTTCTTTAAACATTTTTCATACTCCTCCATACCATCATAAACTGATAAACTGCAGACCCAAGGGCATTCCAGATAGATGGAATTTAAGTTTGGGGAACAGAAAGAAGTCGTACGGAGCTAAATATGGAGAAAAAAGGGGTGTGGTTGGAGAGTAACCTTTTCCGCAAACAAATGCGAGCTTTGTGTGCAGGCGCATTGTCGTGCAAAAGTCGGACATATTTCATACCTGTTTTGGGGCGACGACTTTCGTAATATTTCTTCTGTTTTTATAGAAGTTACCTGCGACTGTTTTGCCCGTTGACAGAGGAATTTGCATGACAGGGTCCTTATTGTCAAAGAAAATAAAATATAAAACCTTCATCACGGTTCGTAATCTTTTAAGCAATACTAGGACATTTGGCATTTTCTGATGCCCAGACAATGTTAGAGCTCTTACGTTTTGGTTCAAAACTGAAATGGGGTGGACGTTAAATGGTGGTTGTTTGGTGTTTATCCTGTTGACCGATTCCAGAGGCTTGTCTAGTTTTGATAGCTTGCAATTGCACCGCAGTTTTACACAAAGATGTGGATGTAAACGGGCTAATTTACAATGTATGGGCCTTTGCAAATCCAAAATCCTGAACAAAGAATTGGTATTTAAAAAACAAGAGGCCCACAGACCTTAAAACGGGCACCTGAAGTACATATCCATACGGGGAGTCTCATATTTGCATTTTTAAGTCTCACTAGGCTGTGTTCATATGTTATCATCTTTTCAAATATGCATATGATTCCTATTCAAATACACAAGACAATTATCATTCAATCTCACAAATGGTGTTTTAAAGAAAACCATACTGCAACTTGAATGTCCAGTGAGCTTGACCTTTTGACCCCAAATTTCAATAGAGATCATCTTCGACCATGGGTAGTTTGCATACATGTATGATATGATGACTCGATGTGGAAAGTACAACACTGAAAGCCCAGAAACCATATTGTTTTTGATGTCCAGTGCACTTGACCTTTGACCATTTGACCCCAGATTTGATAAAGAACATCTTCGTTTTCAAGGTAATCTATATGCATGATATGGTGATTCTACATGGAAAGGATAATTGCTACTTTGTTGTCTAGTGTTTTGACCTTGATGTCTTAAATTCGATAAGGAACATCTTCATCCCATGGATAGATCAATGCATGATATGGTAACTCTAGGTGGAAAGGCTAACACTTTAATGCCTGAAAACATTCTGTTTACAGACGGAAAGATAGACATCCAGATTCCAGTATCCCACCCCCCTTCCCAAACTTGTGTGGGGGGGGGGTATAATATAAGATCAAAGGCTCCATGTTCATATCCAAATATTCATTTCATTTTAAAAATTAATATGAAAGGCATTACTGGAGATGTTTTTCAAATGTTTACATATAAACACTATGTACCAAGTTTGGCCCCACCCTGGGGTCAGAACCACTACCCTGGGGATCATTTTGGGAAGGCCTGCTCTATATCACTATGCATTTAGTTTCTCTTAGACATGTGTGGTTGTTAAAGAAGATTTTTTGAAAATTGGTCCCCCCCAGGCCCCAGGAGTGCAAAAAGACCTGAAATTTACAAATTATGTGCCCCTTGTCCCAAAGATGTTTCATACCAAATTTGAAAAGAATTGGACTGATAGTTATCAAGAAGTTAAAAATGTTCAATTGTTAACACATTTTCATCAATGACCATTTTGGCCCCACCTAATACCAAAACCCCTACCCCTAGGGTCATGAAATTTAAAATTATAATAGAAAACTCCCTGCTCATTCCAAACATCCATTTAGTTTTAATTTACTATCAATAGCATTAAAGAAGATGTTTTTCAAATGTTTTACACATATACACTATGTACAAAGTTTGGCCCCGCCTGGGGTCAGAACCCCTACCCCGGGATCACACAAATTTACAATTTTGGTAGAGGTCTTCCTTCTCTACATCACTATGCATTTAGTTTCTCTCAGGCATGTGCGGTTGTAAAGAAGATTTTGAAAATTGGTCACTTTTGGGCAGTTTTTGCCTGCCCCCCAGGCCCCAGTGGTGTAAGAGACCTGAAATTTACAATTTATGTGCCCCTTGTCCCAAAGATGCTTCATACCAAATGTGAAAAGAATTGGACTGGTAGTTATCAAGAAAAAAGTTAAAAATGTTCAATTGTTAACGCACGACGGACGACGCCGGACGAAGACCAATTGCAATAGGTCACCTGAGTAACTCAGGTGACCTAAAAACTTATCCCGTGAGGATCGGTGTTAGAATAGATCCTCAGCACTCTTTGCTTGTCTAAAGAGGCGGATGAGACCGCAAAAAACCGGGACCCCGTGTTACAGCAGGTGTGGCACGATAAAGATCCCTCCCTGCTCAAAGGCCATAAGTGCCGAGCATAGGCCTAAATTTTGGAAGCCCTTAACCGGCAATGGTGACGTTTTCATATGAATGAAATATTCTCGAGAGGGACGTTAAACAATATACAACCAACCACGCCCCACTTTAAAGTTGTTTTTCTAATTGCAATAGTGCATAATTCATAAGTAGACATAAATTTCATTTTCTTTCTTCTTAGTAATGATCCGCTAACACCTCACATCTTTATCCGATATCAGTCAGAGAAGTATATAATTCATTTTTATTATCAATTCAATAATGCATGTATACATAATTATATTGAAAACATCAGCTTGCCTTCTTAATTTTTAAACTTCTTTTCTACAAAAAAAATCAGACAGTCTCATTGTGAACATGTATTTCCTAAATTGCCTACAGTTACATATCTTTACTTTCAAATTAAAAAGTATGCATTACTACACCACAACTTCGTGATCTTTATCAGTTATGGAAATACATTGGAGTCATACAACTTACTTTTGTCATGTTATACAGTCCTATTATTGGACGATGACAATGGCACATTCCACATAAGTATGACTTTATATCATATTATCACAACTATTGATTGATATCGCCGCTTTTCTAAGATTCTAACGTCGCCAATAGGCCAAAAGAACATAGGTTAAAATAAATTGCCCCAGAGTTCGATAGGTTGTATCCAGTGTGCTGTATACATATTATACTAGTGAATTCAAAACAACTTTTATAATAATGAACTGAAGTGTATCAAAACAGACTAAATTCATCTTATAGTAAGCATTCAAAATTCAGCAGCCTAATCACTTCGATGGGGAACTTGAAATCGCTTATTCACGCTCGGAATCAATGAAACAAGGGCTTATTGACTCACAGCATGGTCTGTACGTAAGAGAACTGTATCCAAAGGCTTTAGGACCAACAAAATTCAGTGCTTGTTCAGTCTTTAACATCTCGTGAGCTGGAAGAACTAGAACGGTTACACGAAGTCCATAGCGGACAGCTTCCGTCGGTATGGGATCTCCGGTATCTGTATCAATAATCGTGATCAAATCAGGAACAGTTGCCACAATGTCCTCCTTTTCAGATGTCACAGAGATTGCAATCAGATTTTCATTTTGGAATTCAATTCTAAGAACGGTGTCTTCATCGGCAATTGATTTGATAATAACATGTCCAACATTAAACCCCCCGGTTGTTTCTCTTTTCACACTTGTTATTTTCCCAACTACTAGGATTTTTCCTCCACATATTCTAAGGACCGCCTCCGCTACAGATTCTTTTGAATTCCTGGCATTAATAACTGCCCGTCCGATCCTCCATGCATGACTTGTTGTAAACATGACAGTTTTCTCCAAAACATCATCCTTTTGCAACTTTGAAATCACAACACCTGCCATGCAACCCATTTCAACAACTACTTTACGAAAGTGATTTTCTATGTCTTTGGAAGAATCGGCTCTTAAAATAACTGCTCTTCTCCCTTTTATATCAGCCAAAGCAGACGGGTATGGTAACATTCCATATATAAGCGGTGTAAACATTTGAAGCTCTGGAAAAGCTCTACCCATTCCATCGCAATCTAAAACTGGCAAATCCATTTCAGCAGCAACGGTAAACGGTTCTACAGAATTCATGCCGCCGATTTCTGCACTCATTACACCCACTATCCTTTTCTTACCCAAGCATTTTGACAGTGCCTTATTCTTCTGGTTAGACTGATAGTCATCTATATATGTAATCCTTTTCTCTCGTTTTATGATATTTACGTTTTCAGGAATATATCCATCGTCGTAACCATCCGAATACAAATCCCCCATGCATTTTAATGCATCTTTACATTCTTTGCCAAAAAGCTTTTCTTCTGCAATTAACGGTGCCCCCATTGCAGCTACAATGACAACCAAATCATTTTCGCTATCAGCATTTTTTAACATATTCAATGGATTAACTACTCTTATTTTTTTCCCGTCCTTCAAACATTTTTGTGCTCTTAATTTCCCTATATATGGAGATCCTCCGCCACCAGAACCTAAGATCCCCGCACCGATACTAATGCATTCAACATCAAATTCCGTCAAAAGCCATTCACCGGCTTCATTGAAAGATGGAGTGAGTAGTTTTAAGTTTGTCTCTTTCTCTTTTACAAGAAGCGTACCAGTACTGGTATGCATCTGTTTGTCGCCTTGGGAAGATTCTTCCATTCTAATCTGCACGCCCTCTGTCACCATTTTCTTAATGATACGATTTGTTGGAAGACTCTTCAAATCTATGTCACCAATAACTTTCACAAAAAATTTTGAAGCATTCCCTGGAAGATACGACAAAGGAATATCTCCTTCCTCTAGAATGAATATCGATTTTTCCTCTGCTCCAATTTCTATGGCATTAGAAATCGCAAGCTGACGAGTTTCGTCTAGTAATTTCTTGTGTGCTTCTTCATATACAACTTTTGTTACTTTCTTACGGGTTCTCTCTTTTTCCTCTTCTGTCTTATCCATCTTTGAAGCTGCTGATATCATTTTTTCCATTTCAGATTTGTCGACAAAATCATCTAAACTCTTGACGTACTCCACATTCCCTGTTACCTGGGAGAGCGCCGCGCCAATAGCATTTGCAATTTCAGAGTGTTTTGGAATTACGATTTCACTAACACCACTCAATTTTTCATTTTTATCTAAGAGTATGTGACCCCCGCCTACCAGTATAGCTGGCAAGTCATCGGATGTTACTTTTGCCTCATCAATACAATCCTCTACCTTTCTCTTTATCACATTGACAGAATTTTCGACGAAACTCTTCTGCAGATGTTTGACTCTTTCGGGATTTCCCATGTTGGAAAAACCTGCAGCAACCGATATATCAGATGCTGTAAGCCTGCTTTCTCCAGCGTGCTCAGTACTGGAAAATACCATGCTCTCCTCTAATACTCTGAATCCGGCACTCTCCGGCCCAACTATTACTTCATCACCTTCCTGTCGCACGTACGATCCACCTCCCAAACCGATGCTCCTTACATCTGGCATGCGAAAATTGGTTCTAATCCCTCCGATTCTGATTTCGGACGAGGAAAGTCTTGGAAACCCCTTTGTTATCAATCCAACATCGGTAGTAGTGCCTCCAATATCAACCACTACTGCATTCTCGAGTCCTGAGAGGAAAGCTGCACCTCTCATGCTGTTGGTTGGTCCAGAGGAAAATGTTTTGATTGGAAATTCCATTGCGTTGTGTTTTTCTATGACAGTACCATCATTTTTCGTTAGAAAAATTGGACAAGATATCCCGATTTCAGATACTGCGGAGTTAAACCTCTCTATTGTTCTTTTGCACAAAGGTTTCAAAGCCTCGTTGAGGATTGCTGCATTTTCTCTTTGTAGAAGTCCAATATGACCAATGTGATGTGATAAGGTAATACTTAGCCTGGGATTATATCTGTGTATAATTGTCTTAATCAAGTTTTCTTGATCAATTCGAACAGGTGAAAATATACCAGCTACAACGACGTTAGTGACACCAATAGATTCCATTTTCTTAAGAAATTCGATGCTTTCATTTTCATCCACAGATGATATTTCTTTACCATCGAATTCGTATCCACCATTTGCAGTGCAGTATCCTCCATAGATAATACTCCGTAAATCATCAGGAATATCGGTAAAAGGTGGGAGATCTAGTGATGCTGGTCCGCAAAGACGAATGACAGCGACTTTCACAAGGTCTTTTCTTTGTACAACCGCATTCACAAAGTGAGTCGTTCCTATGTTTATCTGTGTAAGGTCTAAAGGTGAAATTTCCAACGCTTTGTGAACTACAGAAAGCAGAGCATTTTTCACACCGGAAGTTACGTCTTGGGTAGTTGGTGTTTTATATGACGTTAGCACTTGGTATGGATTAGTGCTAAGGTCCAAGATAACCGCGTCTGTATTCGTTCCCCCGACATCCACTCCAATAACGATGCGTTTTGCGTCAGTCGCCATCAGAAGTTATTAATGAGCTGAAAATATATCATTGTCGTTTGATGATATAATGCTGTTCAAGTACTGCATATCAAGAAAAGCAATAGTCATTCATATTAGTCAGCTCCTATTCAAATACATTGGGGGTTTTATGATTTTCTACTTATTCTTATATCATTTAGAGATGTTGTTTAGTCGAACTAATCCGCCTTCGTTTTATTTTTGCCCATACCGACCAATAACCCATGAACAGGAGGCCCATAGGCCACATCGCTCACCTGAGTGACCTTGGTCCTGTCGTTGTTCAGCAATTGAGATTTATAAAGAATGTTTAAGAAATTTTTATTCCAATGAAAATTTTGACCCCACATTGTGGCCCCAACATAGCCCAAAATGATAACAGCACAGCTAAATTCATACAAGAAAGCTTGCCTGACTAAACAAATTTCTTTCACTGTGTTAAGTACTTAATAGTAATATATACATGTATCAGACAATGTACTCTACATAAGTCGACTTTTTATATATATGAATTATAAATGATGTTTCCTCAAATTTTACTGTTTTGGGGGGAGGGGTTATTATTAATAACCATTAACCAAAGAAATGTTTTTTTTAATTCATTTGATTAATCAAATCAATACGCCTTAGAAGCAAGGGGAGGGTGTATCAGAAAAATTTCAATTAAATGCGGCAAGAAAAATCTATCAAAATTCATTTCAAAGTATAATATGGATCGTCCAAAAATTTCTAAATAATGGTTATTCCATTTCATAAAGCCAATTTCCGTTAGCCACAAGCTCATACACATAAATACAATTATTATGTACGAATATCAACAAAAACAACATATTGGAGAGTGAGTAGTCTCCATTACAAAGATAGAGAGATATGGTTATTACAATATATATGAAAATCGTTGCACATTTTAGACATTTTCCTAAGTTAGACAGTTAGTTCTCTGGTATTTGTAACACAAAGTAATTTAATAAGTTTAAAAACATTGGTTTTTTTTCAACATATAGGCCTACCATATTTCAAGTCCGAGTATATATGGCACTTTAGAATAAATGGAACTCATCCTCTATATCATGTAGATTCCCCGGAGGAGGGGGGGGGGGGGTATCAATCTATGTACTGTGCCGCTGATATTTTCAAAACACCTACCATAAAATAATATATTCAATGTTTTTGAAACCATACCCATTCATATACATATGCATGTACATGTATTGTGGCCTGTTGATGTATAGTTCTGTCCATGCAGTAATGTAAGTGTAATACCCGGGTTGTAGTTATCATGGTTATACCGTCGCGTGGGGAAAATGCCATAATATTTCATGATCACAAATTTTATAAGAGGATGAATTCCACTTGGTAAATTTACATTCCATTGATGTAATGGCATGTCAAATTATAACAGATTGATGAAAATTGCGTTTGACTTTTCAAAGATCATGTCCATTGACGGACGTCTGTGTAATACCAAAGAAATAGGACCCTCCCCGGCCCCCACGGGTGTAAATTACACATATTGCTCTGACAGCTTCTTAGCGCGAAACGAACCAGATTTACCTCCATATGAAGTGGACTCTTCGATATTCGATGACCTTGAACTTTGCGCGATACGAACCTGTCCGTGTTACGTTGACTTATTGTTTTACATCACTATGCATTGNTGCGCGATACGAACCTGTCCGTGTTACGTTGCTTGTTCTGCATCACTATGCATTTAGTTTGTCTTACATAGTTGCGGTTGTAGAGATAAAGATTTTTGAAAATTTGTCATTTTTGTCCAGTTTTTGCCCCGCCCTTATGGCCCCAGGGGTGCAAGAGTCCTGAAATTTACAATTTATGTGCCCCTTGTCCCAAAGATGCTTCATACCAAATTTGAAAAGAATTGGATTGGTAAATATCAAGAATAAAGCTAAAAATATTCAATTGTTAACAGAATTTACTTAGGTGACCTACAAAGAAACAAAATGATATAAAAACAAAAGTACATGTAAATCAAAATATCAGTCAAGACTAAATTTGAAACACGAACAAATCAAAAGACTGAAAGTACTAGATTATATGCTAAGGGAGTGTAATCTGGTGTTTACATGAAATATGAATTTACATTGGTAACAGTAACAAGGCATAATATTTATATTTTTTATCAGCAGTTCTGAATTAATGTGCAATCCATCACAAACTTAATAAAAACAGAAATGAGTACTAGATCATATAGTTTTATGCTTTCTGTAAGACTGGATCTGATTGGTTCCACAGATATATNCTAGATCATATAGTTTTATGCTTTCTGTAAGGCTGGGTCTGATTGGTTCCACAGATATATATCGACCATCGAAATAACTAAAGGCAATGGCTGCAAGACTTGAATGACAACATCAGGCTAGATATTGAGAGATAGCAGATAGATAGACTTTCCAAAGTCAGCTCAAACATCCAGCTTGTGACAAAAGAATGCTGCTGCTATGTTTAGCGCTTAAAAAATATAAACAAAAATTTTCACTGTGATTGAATTACCTTAAGCTCGTTACCATAAGCTTCTTGTACTATGTGAGCTTTACCGTGTGTTTACTGGAGTAAGAACGTATTGTAAAATCACAAAACAAATCGCGACCACTCAATCTTCCAATATCCATTCAGGTAGGAAACAACAAAAATCGTACATTTCATCGCTTAGAAGAAGATACTATAGTATGCCATTCAAGAAAATAATTTTGTACATCAAAAAAGAGTTCCCTTTAATTACCCCAAACTGTCTTTCATCATTGTTCGCACATGAACGTGTACATAATAAGTTACATTATTGTGGGATGTCCTAAAATTAATGAATCACTATTGACCGTTTATTTAACTAACTACCCTCATAATTTTTAATGCATTTGTTTGTCTTCACTGAAATATGACTATGATACAAGGTTTACCTTGTTGCTGTCCCGTCTACAGGTTCATCTTCGCCATACTTGGAGGCGTTTCCTATGTACAGCGAGCCGTTTGGGAAGTAAATGAATAAAATTATTTTCAGTCGAATATCGCGTTCTCTTCATGCTTTAAAACAAAATCGCTCTTTATTGATGTTGTTTGATATATATACGCATGTCAGACCTAATCATTTTTTTTTAAATTCTAATCCATCTAGTGATGCTGAAAAAGAATATTGGACATAAGTGGGATTATAAATGTAAATTTCTCTGTTATATATTAAATATTACAAACTAAATTCAAACACAAAAAAATATCATAAAATAAATTTGAAATATTTTTTTTTGAATTTTGAGAAAAATTAGCAAGCAATAAAAAAATTCAGAATAATTATTGTTAAACACTAGTCGTTACGTTCTATGGTTTTTAAACAAAAGCATAGCGGCAAAACTTCGGTGCCACTAAGTAATGGAAAGAAATTTCTATCGGTCAAGTTTGGCCTTTTTCTTGTTAAACCTTAATTTTTAGAAGCAGAAGATCCAGCAATGTGTCGTACGAAGAAAATGGAAGTAGAATAGAATACCCGTTTATGTAATAGGGTTGGCTGATTTCAGTGGAAAGAAGAATGGAGAGAGGGGCGATATGTAATTTTTGAGCTTTGGGGGGAAACGCCTGGGGAGAGGGGAGCTTCGGCCAAGTCTACTATGTTTTCGAATAAAAACATCGAGGATACGAAGGTAGGCCCAATTAACTTGGGATTAGAATTAAATGCACAATTTAGTGCTTTAGCACTAGTTCTGTTGAAATTGTTGACCATTTCGCTGTTATAGTATCTGTCTCTACTCAGTTTACAAATTTTTGATTGATCTTACTGTTACGATTAAATCATGCAATTCAAATTTATGGAAAGAGATAATCGTTATCCTTTGATTTTAGGCTAAGTTATTTCGATTGTACAACAATGAATTTGACATTATTACCAAGGAATTAATGTCTGCACTAGTTTTAACCTGAAAATTAGAATGAGTACAGATTGTGTTGTTTAATTGATTTGGAGAGAGTACAATATATATAATAGAGTTGTATTTTGATCAAAGGCAAGCTCTAAGGCAATAACGTTCGGATTTTTAGATATAATTAAGACCCTATTGAGTGCTTTAATACATCAGTCTTCGGCTTAGCTTTTTACTACAAGCCCCAGAGGTTTAAGTGGGAGTACAAAATTTGGTAGCCCGAGTAAATTTTACTGGCCAGAGCATACATGCCAATTTTGAAAAATCTTCCATGGGGGATTTTGCGCGTGACGACTTTTTTCAAAGCTCTAAATTCGCGACATTTTGTGTCGTGACGCAAATGGTACATCTTTTTCAAAGACAATAGCAATCTATTTTTTTTGTACATGTACATATATAATAAAACATCAAGTTTTTTTCTGCTTAACTTCACAAAATAAATGTAGTAATAAAATAAACATACTTTGAAAAATATGCATATTTATTGAATTAAATTCTCACTATGCCACAATAATTAGATAAGATAATTTACAGTGTAAAGCTTTTTAAAAAATATTAAAGCACTCGCATGCATCTTGGCTGTTTGTAACCAAAAACGTAAGAACATGGCCATGGACTTGCAGAGTTTGATGGAAAATTTAATTGCAACCAGAAAGGAACGTTTGCTCTGCACAAACTTCATGAACCAAATTCATTGCACCCATGACAATCTGAAAATTACCAAAAATTTTCATAAAAATACCGTGTGATATTTTTATTGTAAAGGCTAAATTGCCAATTCTAATTAAACGTTTAATTTTTAAAAAGCTTAATAGACTAATGGAGCAGATATGTTCGAATATCGTTTTCCACACGTATGTTAAATACTAGGTCCTATAATTATTTAATGCATTGCTTATAAAGTTTTGGATATATTACATCAACAAACATGACGTAACCTTATCCGAATATCTCGAGTCTTTCGCGCTGTTCAAATTGTTTCATGTTTGATGTGTAGCTAACTTCAAGTATATACGTAAGTCGTCACTCACGTTGTGTATACAGAATTTGCCATTCGAAAGTCATCTTCCCGATTGATATGCTATAATTGTCCAATAAATATCTTGACAAGTTAAGCCAGGTAAATAACACATTCCGATAACACGTTTTTTCAATGTCCAACAAAATGGTCGACTTATGCTCCCGTTTCTGATTGGCTGGCCACAAGAAATGGGCGGATATTTAAAATTCAAGGAGCCTGTTTCATCAAAGGTCATAGACTTCGCCCTAATTTAAGGCTAGTCCAGGGCTTACGCCAATATTTAGTCGGGCGTATTTTCTGACCAGGTTGTGAAATTTGGGCTTAACTTAGGCCGGTGGTAATGTTACGCTCTTTAATGAACATAATTGGTCTTTAGATTTTTGTTGTAGTCCGGGACTTACGACCTGGGTAAGATGTTACGCTGGGTCAACCAACCTTTGATGAAACAGGCTCCAGGTTGGAAATCGGGTAGTGTTGTCGTAAATCAGGGAACATTTTTACAAAATCGGGATTTCTGGGGTTTTTTGCTTTCCCGATCCGGAAAGCGGGAATGACGTTTGTCAAGGCGTAAAATCGGGAGAATCCCGCCTAAATCGGGAAAGTTGGCATGTATGCCAGAGCTGTATAAGAGTGATTCATTTAAGTTTATTTCACTAAGGTCATACAAGGAATTGCATCCTATTTATATTTTAGTATCTCGCTGGAAAAAATGTTACTGGCCCATCAGGCATGTGCATCAGTAGTTTTTGGTAACCCAATCCCGATTTTGCTAGCCACGGTCATCGGGCTACCGCATAATTTTGAAGACTGTCACATGTACATTTTATGACATTATGTCACAAGATGGTGATTCCAGGCTGAGTGTTTTGAGAGATTATTTGTAACAATCGACTTGCTGACATGGTAGCTCAGTGGATAAGGTATTGGGTTTATACTGAACTTATATCTTACTAGTTAAAACCTGCCAGTTTCTTTGGTGTTGTTTATTGAAATTTAAAAGAATCATGGGATTTTTTTTGCTCCAAAACTGCATAATATTCTTTTGCTTTTTGACATATGAACGTATAATACCATCATCTTTCATGATACAGACCCTGAAATGTTCTACTAGTACACCAGTGGAATGGTAAACAAATGCTGTCAAATAGTTTTGTTTGGTTCTATTGCGACAAACACTGATTGGTTCTCATTGAGAACAGAACAGTTCTTATCGAGAACAGTGCTTGCAGATAGGGAAGGCCAAACAAAATAATTGGTTTCATACAACTCTTTCCACGCAAATATTTGTAGAAAAATGCAAAAGATTAAACACAGAAAAGATTGAAACCATGCATTGAACATCAAGTCCATACATGTTATTGTACATTGATAGCATATGCTACAATGTCAATATATATTTTTTTGACACTTTGCTTTATCTCATTGAAAGATTGCCATTCAAAGACTCCTTTGTCAATCAATAATTTGATCAATATGGTGGATTGATAAATTATTATGTCTTCAGCACATCAAAAAATGACTGGAAAATACCTGAAATTTTCCCCTTTTCATCTTTAACTTTTAAAAATCTATTTTGCATTTATAGCTCTATGTATCCCTGATTGGATTGCATCACATTTGTGAAAGTAGCATGCTGTTATTACAAACAAACGTAGATTAACCATTTAGCTTGGTAATACAAGTGCAGTCTTATAGACAATGTACAGAAGTATGACTCAATAATGTGATCACCATTATATGTTCAGTTTGTACTGGCCTGTTACCATGGTTATGCATTAACAAATCAATGATTTGCGTACATTTCTATTCAAATTAATTTTCAGTATGCTATGAAAGTGATAGATTTGCGGAAAGCATCAGCAGACGAACAAGAACTAGCAGAGAAAGAGGCCAGTCTGTTGACAGATTTACAGCATGAATTCATTCTGCATGCGGTGACCTCATTCCAAGACAAGGGAGCCCTGTGTATAGTGACAGAGTTCTGTGATCAGGGCGATTTGTCCCAATTTCTGGAAAAAAGAAGCGGAAAGCCTCTCGATGAACAGCGAATCGTGGAGTGGTTTAGACAAATCTGCAGTGCATTAGAGGTAAACAATGGAAAAGGTATTTAAATGTATGATTGGTTGGTTTGTTGTTGTATATTGTTTTACGTCCCTCTTGAAAATATTCCACTCATATGGAGACATCACCATTGCCAATGAAGGGCTGCAAATTTAGGCCTATGCTCGGCGCTCATGGCCTTTGAGCAGGGAGGAATCTTTATCTTGCCACACCTGCTGTGACACGGGACCTTGGATTTTGCGGTCTCATCTGAATGACCACCCCATTCAGTTGCCTCTAATGACATGCAAGGGGTACTGAAGACCTACATGCAGGGTTCGACACTCGCCAGAATTTTGACTCGCCATTCGGGCAACCAAAATACTGATCTTAGGTTGCCCAAACGGATTTCAGGTTGCCCAAACAAAAATATGAAACAAACAGAACTTCAAATGTATTTTTTCTAAATCTATTGCACTTCTTTTTCAGTTTCAAATAGGAAATCTATTTACATTATTTCCATTTGTATTCTTATTTCAAATAAATAGAAATTATTCTGACAATCCTAACTCGTCACCAGGTCATCATTTGGGCGAGCTGTGTTAACAAACAGGTCGTCAAAATTTCCATCAGGGTGGAAGTGGCGAGGTGACGAGTGCGAATGTCGAACCCTGTACATGTATTCAACCTGGGTCCCCGTAGGGCTAAATGTATGATATATTTGACTTGATAGTTGATACTTAACATATTATTAGCAATTAAGAATTGATGATTTTTTTGTAGTATCTTCATGGTAGAAATGTCTTACACAGAGACATGAAAACACAGAATGTTTTCCTTACTGGCGACGAGATGACAGCCAAGCTGGGTGATCTAGGACTGGCCAAGTATGTAAATTTTTTGATACAGTTTATTTTTAACTCACCTGAGCCGAAGGCTCAAGTGAAGCTGTTTCCTGATAGCCTTTTGTCCGTCGTCCGTCGTCGTCCATCTGTCTGTTAACTTATGACAATTTTCAACTTCTTCTCCAGAACCACTGGGCCAAGATTTAACCAAACTTGGTACAAATCATCCTTGGATGAAGGGCATTCAAGTTTGTTTCAAAATGAAGGACCAGGCCCTCATCAAAGGGGAGATAATCACGAAATGCAAAAAATAAGGGTGTTGTCATTTAAAAATATTCTTCTCAAGAAACCACTGGCCAGAAAAGCTGAAATTCATATGAAAGCTTCCTGATATAGTGCAGATTCAAGTTTGTTCAAATCATGACCCCGGGGGTACGATGGGCACAAATAGGGGATCAAACTTTCACATATGATTATATAGGGAAATATCTTTTAAAATCTTCTTCTCAAGAACCCACTGGGCCAGAAAGCTGAAATTTTATATGAAACTTCCTTATATAATTGAGAATTCAAGTTTGTTCAAATCGTGACCTCCGGGGGTACTATGGGGCCCCAGTAGGGGATCAAAGTTTTACATATGATTATATAGGGAAAATCTTTTAAAAATCTTCTTCTCAAGAACCACTGGGCCAGAAAAGTTCCTGATATAGTGAAGATGAATGTTTTTCAAATCATGACCCCAGGGGTAATGTAGGGCCACACATAAGGGATCAATATTTTACTGCAAATATATTATTTTTTATTAATTTATAAGCGCAAAATTACATATAGTTTCTATGCGCTATCTAGGGAATTCTTTCAAATCTTCTTCATTAAACCAGACGAGTGGATAATTACCTGAAAGCTTCCTGATATGGATTAGATTTAAGTTTGTTTAGATAATACCTTCCCCACTCCGAGCGTTGGGTGGGGCCACAATAGGGGATTAAAGTTGCTACTACTGCTCTTCTTTGTGAGCAGTGCTCAGGTGAGCGATGTGCCCATGGGCCTCTTGTTTATTTCTACTTTGAAGGGAATTACATGTATTATCTGTAAATTGAAAAGAAAAACTGGGATCATTGTGCTTTTTATTGGAGCTACATGCGATTTAACATGACTTTTTTACACTTTTAAATTAATTCTAAATATGATTACCTACATATATTTATTACATATTTGCATAAAGTCAAAATGTCTAACATTGTCAACTGACATTACAATCTATGATATACTACAGGTAATTGTCACTTCTGAACCATTTTGTTGCTTCAATCGGTACCAGATGCATATATTTTCAAGATACACTTTTCTTACAATATGTCGTTGATTTCAATTTCAGAGTTTTAGAAAGACCAACAGCAAAAAGCTGGGACGTTCTGCGGCAGGCCTTACTACATGAGTCCGGAGATTTCGCCTGTAAACCATACGACTCGAAGGTGTGTGATTGATTTTCCAACAGATGGGAGAATATAAAGAGTCGCTTAACTTAACCTTAACTTTAACGTGCACTTTAGCCAGTCAGCCAGTTCATGCTTTGAATCTTTTTTAGCTAACCTGAGCCGAAGGCTCAAGTGCACTTTCCTATCAAAATTTTGTCCGTTGTCTGTAGGTGGTGACAGCGTTTGGTCCTGTTATTGTCGTAAACTTTTCACATTTTCGCTTCTGCACCAGAACCACTGGACCAATTTTAACAAAAATTTGTACAATTAAATCATCCTTGGGATGAAGGGGATTCAAGTTTCTCAATGAAGGCCAGGCCCTCATCAAAAAGGAGATAATCATGAAAATGCAAAACAGGGTGGTGCCATTTAAAAATCTTTTTCTTATGATCGCAGGACCAGAAAAGGTTGAAATTTATATGAAATCTTCTTGATAAAGGAGATTCAAGATTGTTCAAATACGTAGACACAAATACATGGAGAAATTTTGAGGCTTTCTTATAGTTTGTTTTACAAACTTTGACTCCGCAGGCATCAATTTCTTCCGGACAATATCACCCAGCTGTCTCGAGTCCATGAACCAATAATTTATCTGGTGTAGTCGCTCTCTCTCCTGCGCCCTGTACGAGAACTGTTGTATAATGATCTTTACATTGCAGAGTGACATCTGGGCCATGGGTGTGTGGTATATGAAGATGGCGACCATTGGAGAGATCCTTTTGATGCAACACCTTATGCAGCGCAACTAGTGTTTAGATTTGTCCATGGTCAGGTATTAAAGTTGTTTGCTCACATTTGCAAAAATGGTTTTATAGAAGGATGCATAAAATTGAATTATTATTGAGTACTGTAAAAGTGATTTAATAATATATGCTGGGGGGTTAAGTACACATTTTTCATGTCTTTACATTACACAGGGGGAAAATAACGTGGTAACTGAATATGAAATGATTATATCAGCTATTTTATAACCCATACACTGGGGGAAATTTACACACAATATTCGCCGTATTTGCGTGACCATGTAATTAGTGTAATATTTCCCCCATGCACTTTAAATGGCCACTTTCACAGTAAAAAAATCAGAAACTTGTGTGATGTATGATATATATATTTACAATCTTAAAGTTACCTCCAATGCCAAAAGACACGTACAGCCCACAGCTGATTACACTAATGGAGAAAGATGATGTGTCGGGGAAACAGACAAACGGCTCTGCTTCTGACCTACTTCAGGATCAACTTTTTCAAGAACCATAAAAACCCATGGTAAGTTTGCAGGAACACAGGAACAATTGCAGTTTCACAAATCTTAAATCACTCCATGAAAAAAAAACATCATTAGGCCACATCAAGTTAATTTTGGAAGATTCTCACCCACCAGCAACAAAAACATTGGGGCGAGTGGAAGGATTTTATATTTTATTTTTCCAGAACTTTAAAATGTTAATAAATTAATAGCACATAAGATTATAATAGCATATGCTGTTAAATATGCAAAATACAGTTATACATGCATAAGTCTCTACGTTTAATAATTGAACACATTTAAAGTTCAAATAGTTCTCATTACATTTGTATGCAGACATGAAAAATTTCTGGGAAATTTGAACTGCCAAAGAATAAAAAAAGGGGGGGGGGGGGGGGGCAAGAGTTTTTGGGATGGTGGTGGGCGGGATGAGAACTCTACAAATTAACTTGATGTGGCCTTAAACTTTCATAGCATAAAAAAAAAACGTTATTAGCAGGTCGGCTTTACGATTAATCATTCTAATAAGTCATTTCAGTCTCATGTTTAGATATTTTGATTTATGTTTTTTTATTGCCACATGAAGCAAATTTCTTCAGAATCTATGCCTCTATATAACATTCAGTTGTTGATGATTGATCTGTTGATGCTGTAGGCACCCCCTACTGCTACATAAGGCGGGGGAGCATTTGGTGGAGTGTCCATGCGGGGTAACCCTGCACTTATCAATGCCCTCAATCAGTCGCTGGCTGATAAGTTTGACATGACGCAGCTCATGGGAACACTCACCGAGAAAGCAAACCAAGAGAAAAGGAGGAAGAAACCCAAAGCTGCCAATCCAGACGGTTTTAGTTCAATCATACATACAGCAAACGTCTCCAACAAATTCATAGCCTCCAACTATGACATGGAAAAGACAGTCACGGACAAGACCATGAAAAAAGGATTACACGAAAAAGGAAAGTTCGCCAAAAATCTTCCCCCCAAAGCGTCAGTGGCAAGTGTCTCGGATATTTCTCTGGGGGACGAGGATGACTTAGAGAGCACAATGAAAGCTGATGAGGCCAGAGCTGCTCTTCCACCACCCCCGGATCCACTCCAGATGATGAATCTGGTGGTCAGAACGCTCACACAGGTGTTTCCTAAGGTAACAGCACCAATTCATTTATTGTTAGTCAGTATCTATCGGCTTTTGATGGGTATAGAACTGTGTCTGATGTTACTTCTGATCATAAGTTACCATTGATCTTAGGTTACCTCCATTCGGCCAACCTCGGCTGATTCCGAAACCTACATCATACCTCGGCTGTACATGCATGATAGTACTTGATATGCGTATTAACCTTACATTTGTGATCTGCCCGCCTGTTAACCGCTTAGAGAAAACACAGCGCTTGCTTAAAATAGTTCTTAAAAATGGATTAAATTCAATAAATTGTTGACTTTACACTTCAGAATTGATGCTAACCCTGTTTTGAAAGAAAACCAAAACAGTTTATGACATTGAAAGTTTTAAATGTTGGTCAAGATTGTAGGTCAACACATGTAAACAGCAGCCATCTTCTCAATGGTGCTTTACGTCATTCAGCCGAGGTTAGTATGAGGTACGAATATTCCGAGGTTGTCTGAGTGAGGTTACCTCTAATCTTAAGTCACCTCTAATCTTAGGTTAGGCACCTGTTCCTAGGTAAAGTATTTCTTTAAAGCAAGCTTTTCAATTCAATATGTACTACTTCAATTCATGATATTTTGTATGCACATAGCATATTATTATATTCAAAACCATTAAAATTACTAGTATACACAAATTTTACTTTATATTTAGTAAAGTATATATATTTGTACATGTTGAAGCTCATAGAAATGGTGTCTCTAAGTGGTACGAATTTAAGCAATATGCTGATAGAACCTATTGATGGTCCAGACATGGGGCGAATTACATTGAAAAGTAATGCATTACATTACCATTACTTCAAGAATTTGGCATTATCATTACCATAACTATTACTCTACATGTATTTTCTAAAAGTAATGCATTACAATACCGTTACTTGGGTCAAGTAATGCACTACCATTACTTTTTGGTTATCAAACAAAACACCCAAAACCCAGATCTCAATAAAACTGTCTTTATCACAAGTTACACATCAAGTTCCTCAACATAGTGTTATGTACTACAACTGGCTGCAATAATGTGGCCCTCTCCAATATTTTTTTTATTCTAATGTTCCAAAAAAAGAAAAGGAGAGGGATACATTAGTGCAGCTAGTACTACTACGTGTATACAATTTACAACAATTTATTCCTGGTGATGGCATTTAATAATTATTAGGTTTTAAAAATTTTGCTAGCTAATTTACATTGCTCCAGTCAAAGTACTTTGTCTATGATACTAAATAAAAGTAATTCAATCTAATGGCAAATAATGCTAGCATTACGCCAAAATTTGAAAGTAATACATTACATTAACATTTACATGTAATGCAGATTTTAGTGCATCACACATTACTAAGATTACTTGATAAAAAGTAATGCATTGCAATGCATCACCATTACACATTATCATTACACATTACCATGACCCCATGTCTGATTGATACATTATATTACATGTATATAATGTATTGTCTCCTGGCTGTGTATCTTGTTATTATACACACTTCCCAGGTTTTGAGCTGTGAGCACATTTTTCGTTTCAGGGAGCTGATGGAGGCAATGAAGGCGCCCTTAGTTTACCTGGTAAAAATCTCACTTGATTTCTTGATTCCTCAATTAAACAATGGCGTTATTATAGTTAGGGAATATGATGTGCACTAAGACGATAGGAACAATTAGAATAATAAGTAAATAAAAAAATTAGATAATAAGTAAATAAAAAATTAGATTAATATTAGTAAAACCCTGTCAGGCTAGTAACCATGACAACCACAGAAACATACTCCCTTGTTTACTGTTTACATCTGATTCTGTTGAACTTCCTGTAAAAAGAAATATGCTTTTAGTTTTATAGTAAATCAATTCACAGTAATATTATGTAAAATGAAAGCAAATCTTGAACATCAAAACGACAGACACAAAACTTACAGTGGGGATCATCAGAATATAAACTCAGTTCTAAGTTTTTCAGAACTTGTGCCCGATCCCTTTGTTATATAATTATAACAATAAAATATGTTCAATTCAATTCATAAACTCAGATTTTAAAACAAAATATAAAGTTAGCAGATAGTTTTTGTTATCAACCAACTTAGATGTTTTCACCGTTTTGCCACATGGAACGGAGATTAATTGTTGAAAGTAATTGTTGCCAGTACATAATACACACTGGTAATCTAAATGAATGATGATCTAATAATAGCTTTCTAGGGATGCACAAAGACAATCAATCGTACATGCATGTATTTATACAGTAAAACATACTTATATAGCGAAGTACTAGGGACAAACAATTTGTTTCATCTAATAAGTTCATTATATGCTGTAAAACTACAGGGATAGAAAATCATTTTGCTGTAATAGTGAATTCATTATAAACATGTTCATTGTAACTGTGTTCTACTGTACACATATCATGCAAACATAGAATTTTTTAGACTGTAACTGAAAGAAATTAATTATCTGATATTTGTTTTCTAATCCTTTCTTAAGATATAAATTATATTTTGTATGTAGATGTAATTTTTTTGTGTTTTCTAGATACCACAAAAATGGAACCAGAAACTATGTTGTTACATCAAATTGAACAGCTGCAAAAGTAAGTTTTCATGGCTTTATCAGAGTCACTCTGTGACAAGTAGAGGTGCTTATCATTTTGAACAAATTGTTACACATGCAAGTACAGTATTTATGAATGATCTCTAAATACGAAATGTAAGTGGTCCTATAACCAGTTTCATCTTTTTGGTAAAGCATGTTTGTTACTATTAAAGAAACCCATACAAAAAAAAGGCACTTTAATATTTGATATGTCTATCTTTAATAAGAATAGGTACCCCAAAAAATTCTGATTTTTTCTTTGTTATGGCACAGTGACTAAGATTTTTTTGAGTAATGATTGATAGATCAGGATCATTTCAGTGTCCGGAAATTGAGTCAGGGTGACTTAGACAAATATTTTACTGATATAATACCATTGAAAAATTTGCTTACATTGTGTTTGTCAGCTTAAAGTGTAATCCTGCCCAATCAATGTGTAGTGGTCAGCAGGGTTCGATCTCCGGTGGCCAAATAGCTTAGTTGGTAGAGCACCTGACTAGGGAATTTAGGGGGCCTGGATTTGAATCCTGATCTGTTCTGCTGCATTTTCTCCCTGTTACATTTGGTGCTGAAGACTACCCCTGAATTGCAAGTGAAAGTCCAGCCAGGGGCAATAAGAACCTGATTGTGAGTCTACAAGGACAAAGGCCATTTTTAAAAGGAGGGAGAGGTGTAGTGGTCAGCCGGGTTTTTTCCTCAGGTGGCCAGATAGCTCAGTTGGTAAAGCACCTGACTGGAGATTCAATGGGCCCCGGGTTCAAATCCTGGTCTGGTTTTCTCCCTTCCTGTTAAAAATGTATCGGAATAAATGAGCATATGTTTTTTATGATGATTATCTGAAGGTACTATTGGTACAATACAAAATGTTAAAATTATTTCTGAAGAGATATCGAGAAGATTTATAAAAAAAAAAAAAAAAAAAAATTGGGAAAATGTCGGAAACGTCCCATCTATCCTTAAGGTCATACGCAACGTTTGTTATCCTTAGATATTCTTTGAGAAAAAAATTCAGAACCATTTTCCCTGTGTTTTGGAAAAGATAACGATTGATGAAGAATTTAATTTGCACAATTATTCATACTTGAATTCTGAGTTATCTCTCTTTGGAGAAAAGAAATGCAATGCAACTGTACGTATATATACTACAAAAACACAGTCAGTAGTTGTATGATTATATTTTCATCATCATCAAATAATTCTGAGGGATTGAATGATGTTTGCGTTGTCTGGAACTCTTATTATTATCATTGGAAATCTTCAATTTGGAGATAGGAAGAAAATTGTGAAATGTACATTGCGTATGCCCTTAAGTAAAAGAATCACTCTTACAATGTAATGGAGGGACTGTGGCTCTTGCTTCAAAGAAATGGTGCTTGGCATGCTGCACGACCTTCCATCTAAGTGATGATTGATAAAGAAATGGTGCTTGGCGTGCTGCACGACCTTCCATCTAGGTGATGATTGATAAAGAATTGGGAAGGGCCGGCTCTCAAGGACTTGGTGTATAGAAATTTTATTTAGACTATAACTTGGTAGTACAGGAATTGAAACTAACTAAAAATAGTCAGATTATGCACTAAAACCAATTTGATTTAGAATTAGATTGAATTGTGTATAAAAGGCCATTTATTTAACACTAGTATTGCTCTAGTATCCAATCATATTATCATTGACAAGTAATACTATGACATACAGTCCCTGAAACATTCTACTTTACCCCACGCACGGTGACCGCAGCTGAACAATGATTGAAAAATGACTGACCGCACGGAGAACGCACGGTGACCGCACGCTAAGCACACGGTGACCGCACCGTGAACGCACGGGAAAATGGTAAAGTAGAACGTTTCAGGGACTGTAACAATCCCTAGCCTTCATATAGGAATAATGTGACCAAATGTGAGAAAATTCCATACAAGGAACATGACAAATTAGCTATAAAAGCACATTATGTACATTAAAAACTGTAGATTTACATTCATACACAATTCAAACACCCTTTCTTTGAAGATATTGTATTAATTAGTTTGAATTTGTGTTTTAAAACAATACAAGCTGTAACTGACGGTAAATAATTTGTAAAATAAAAGAGCAAATAGAGTGACATATTTATTTACTTGTGATTGACAATATGCAATTTCACTGAATCAGGGTTCATTTGAAATAATAAACTAGTCAATTCAGCAGAAAATATCAATTCATGAATTACTGGCATCCTGTCAGAAGAGAGACTTGCTACACCTGTCAGATTGACATGCCAATTGCAAAGAAAATTCTATTTCAAAAGTTCATTTGAGTGGCACATTTTGCATAATAGTTACTTTGTTACACATATAGTACTTTTAGTCATTCATGACACAATGCAATATTTCAAAACAAATGATATATATATTTACCCGCATTGGTTTCTACCTCTGCATGACCTTGACGTCAGCAACCCAATTATGTTCGGCAATTGTCGTTCCCGTGTCATTGCGTTTGAGGCTATGGCGGGTTATTCGAAACGCTCATTCAAGATGGGCTCTCAATTAATATTTCCATGTTTATTTTGCGAAAATTTTCAAAAGATCTCAATTATTGTATTAGTTATATCGGTAGATGTTAACTGGTGCATATTTGAATAGTTGAAAAAATGCCGTAATTGCCCGTCAGATACAGCTGTATTGCTTTAAATGATTAATATGTGCTAACTTTTCAGTTGAAACACTGTTTTCTTTAAAGTGTCAAAAATACCTATAAATTTTCTCTGACAGGTTGAATAATTGATTAGCATAGCACAATACACATTCTACTTCCAGGCATTGCTGTCAAGTGCTAGGTTATCAACTTTTCGCAAAGGCCTACGATCTTCTGGATCAGACAGACGACAATATGAAACTGGAGGTAAACAATTATGTCTTTCCTTTGTAACCGATCGGTCTCTTTGTTGTAGATACTGTTGCATTATATAGACAACATGCACTACAAGATGCCTATAAGATATTAGAGAGAGATATAAGCTCTGTAGAGCTGGAGGTGAGGTTGGTTATGTTTATCCAACAGAGCAGCCCAACATTTTATCGCAACCCCTAGCTGTTTGTATCGTGCACGCCAAAGCCACTGTGCCATATGACCTGTTTGGGAATTAACATATATTTGGTCTTGTTTATTTTGTTTTACGTAACCTAATTGTTTATTCAATTGTGTAGATATAAGCAACAGCACTTCATCTTCAAGAGTTACTTCCCTTTGAGGGGTCAACCAAAGGTTAATTGGTGAAAAGCAAAGTCTCATTCTTTTAAACACTATTAAAAGTAAGAAGTTACTACACTGAATTATAGTTGTTTAATTTAGTTGTCATGCAAGTTTATTGCTTGCCCCTTACAAGGGCATTTACTGTAGTTACTGTAGCTGCGATTGATGGGAAAATAACAAATGGCCCATGAAAGTTGGCCTCCATTAGTTTAAATGTTTCTGCAGTGTTGAAAATTTTATTCTGAAAAATGTTACATGTCAAAGAAGCGCTCAAAAAATTTCGTTGGCCATTATGCAGACGTATTTTTTTTTTTTTTGTCTTCTACTGCAAGACCAATTAAGGGACGTAACTTGTGTGAAATGTTGAAAGGAGAACAAAGTCTCTACAATCTTTATCTATGAAAAACAATTTCTGAAAGACAAATGAACAATAAAATACATATACATGTAATGCTTCAATTTATGAAAATGAAGACAATTTTGAAAATGACAAACACCGATGTATTGCTGTGAATTACAATGGCTGCATGACTTGTCGTGATGCTGTAATAGATATCCTACTGTTGTCTGATGGCCAAGATTCTCTGAATCAGATGTAAAATGTTCTTCAGGGATTAAATTTTGATATTGTACCCCATTTAGAATGTCCTTGGCCATGGTTCATTTATTCCAGCATGCCACCGGAAATTTTAAAGTTAACCTGTTTAAAGAATTTCAATTAATAAAAAAAAATAATTTAGCTGCATGCATCCTAGCTGATGTACAAACAAGTTTATGAATACTTAAACATCTTGCACTTGAGTGGAGAATGGAATCGTTCTGCATAATTACACATGTGCAATAAAGTTCTGTATGGTATTGTACGATGGAGTATTGTGTTTCAGGGCCTTTTAATTCAGTACTGGCATGTGTTTGTTAAGTGCTGATTGCTAATTAATTTTATGTCTTTTAGGTATATTATGTCTGTGTCATATTCTGTTTAAAATTTTATATTCATGATTTATAGCTCTGTATAAAAGTTGTGGTCCCAGGGCAGCTGTCTTGGTTTTTATTGCAATATTACTCAGCACAGGCTAATTTACCTGTATTGAACTAAACTGATAAAGGTTTTAAGTGCCTCTTAAGTTACCTGTTATCATCTGTGTTATATTGATTAAGAATTCTGATAGACCAGCATGTTGGTTAGTGAATGCTTTTAAAAGACAGTGATGGTCAATATTCCACGTTAAGCAGGGTTAGTTTAGAGGAGAAGAGACATGCCTGTGCACGCATACAAATACAGATCAGATATACATTGTGTCA
Organism: Ostrea lurida; assembly: GCA_903981925.1. Taxonomy (NCBI): domain Eukaryota; kingdom Metazoa; phylum Mollusca; class Bivalvia; order Ostreida; family Ostreidae; genus Ostrea; species Ostrea lurida. The sequence goes on from CAJDSM010028399.1 coordinate 27,711, forward strand.
TTTTTAAACACATTTTGCAGTAAATAATGAAATTAACAAAATTTGTAAGGTGTCATTCTCAAATAGCCCGGTAAGTAAGTAATTTTGCCAGTGGTGAATTTCATTAGAAGAGAGATGTCCTGATTGTCTAATGATATAATTATACAATTACAGTTAAACTTGGGTATCTCGAACACTAAATTCTCGAATACATGGCTATGTCGAACTGATTGGAGGTCCCAGTCACCTATTTTCTAAGTATTTATACCCTCTATATCTCAAACCATGGATATCTCGAACTTTTTTCTTGGTCCCATTGAGTTCGAGATAACAAGGTTTGACGTACATTTAAATTTCTCCATCTGATTTGGTTTCTGATTGATTGATTGATTGATTGATTTTGAATTTATCTTTAAGCTTATTCGACTGCTGACACCGGAGAAGTTCGCTGTAGTTGGGGTCCAGCTTTTCTACTGCAAGAACTTTGAATATAATCTGAACAAACTGAAAGAGGGGGGTGGACAGTCCAATGCGTAATCAGGAAGCTGGTTAATATTATTTCTGGTGTTTATACATAATCTTATCCAATAAATCAGGTTGACGTGGTGGGGTAACATTGTATTCATACATTCTTCAATTGTTAGAAAATATAAGAAGGGATATTTTGCCAGTGTCAATTTCTATGAAAAAATAGATTAAAGGTTTAATATTTCCTAACATCCCAATATAAGTATGTTTACTTGCAAAAAAAAAAAATCTTTGAATGATAACTCGGTGTCTGTCACAAAAAAATGTGATTTGCATAGAATGACTGGGCTTTTTTCTCATTTCTTTTACAATTTGTGGTTGCACCAAGTGAAGATGGATTTTGTCAGCTTTATATACGAATGTTTAAGTTACATTAACTTTGATGTGATCCTGGCTTTGTTGATGTGTGATGGGTTAAATATCTATATATCTATCCATTGTTTTACTTGTAAGTAGCAGGTTGCATTCAAAATTTGAAAATTCTGCTGATTTTATTATGAATAGGCAAACATGTAGACTAAAAATGAAAATGATTAAACGAAAGGGAAGGAGATTACGTGTTGCTTTTATATATTTCTCTAGTGTATGAATAATAAGAGTGAGAGCTGTTAATTAAGATAATTAACGACGTGTTTTATCAGTAAAATGAATATTTTGTCTTTTGTCTGCGCTCTATTATTGTCATTATGTGTATGTGTGTAATGTACACTAGTCTATGGGAGTATCAGCATTCAGTTGTACAATTTTCCCTATTTTTAGGATGCTGTGTTACACATGTAAATGTACTCTAAATTGTATTACTTTGATTTATAATAATTTTATTCACAAAAAAGTGAATGGGATTGGGCTGCAGGCAACAACCTACATGTATTATAGCCCTCTCCCAACATACTCTAAATTGTATTAGGAATACAATGACAATGTTGTTTTGTTGTTACACACTGTTGAATTGTAGCTCCTGTGTTGTTACGGTGTGATCGAGTTTAGGGACAAATCCAGGAGCACCGTAATACATTACCGGTTCTTCTTTATACACTGTGATGCTGATTTCAGACATCCTTGTTTTTCTGTGTAACTTGAGGATTTTCCTTCTCTGTGTAATTTGCTGCGAGACATGTATATAATCAATGTGTATTAGTGCCGTCATCAGTTTATCTGTTGATCTACCTAGCATCGGTCAGTGGGAGTTCTTTTAATTTTGATGGATATTAATCAATGTATACCTGCCTAGTGTATTTGATAGACATGATTTAGTATGTAATATAGAGTTCTATTTATAATTTTGTTTTCAGTGAATTTGAATGCACATGTGCGTATGAGATTTATATTTAGTTGTTTACAGCAAGAGCTGTTGAAAATGACCAAATACACGTAGACATGAGAATTTCTCTTTTAAAAATAAAAACCTTTTCTACTATTTACATTTATGCTGTAATAGTGTGTTTCTGATTGTGAACTGACAATGTATAACTCTTAATAATGTCTTTCAATTCTTTGTTTATAGCCTGTAATAGGATAGAAATTATTAAAAAGATTTGATATGGAATTCTGTATATTCATGCGTTATTTATAATTTATTAATTAGTACCAATTTGTACCAAATACAAAGAAGATGGGTGAACTTTGCGTATAATATGCCTATTAACGACTGGGAGGCGATCACGAATCGGGAGTTTAAAATCGCATTGATATTACCTGTATTACAATAGATGGAGTACCGTACTAAAACGTTGCCCAAAATATTAAGAACGGTTTTTAACAAAATGTCTGGAGTACCCAAGGTATTAAATATTGTTCTGGACCCAAGTCTAGAAAGTAATCAGCCTAAAATCTTGTATATGATAAAGTATTATTGCTTTGATTTGGATTTATTTTAACTCCCACCCCTACCACAGAAATGTTACTACCTAACGGTGCCAAAATTCCGAATGTAATAAGACATCAGTTCGAACTCTCGCCGTCTTGGTGCAACTTTGACGCACATTTGCTGTGAATTTCTCTCAAAGATACAAATGGGACAGAAAGAGACACTTGATTTACTTTTGATTCCTTACAAATTCTATATGTACAGTGTACACTGGTTGCATATTTAATTTAGATACGTTTCTCTTCAAGTAACCTTTTTCATGTTGTTAAAATTGTTAGTTTACATACACAACACCTTCGCTAGAGGTCCCCAGTTGTTAATAGTTATTCACTAACCGCATGTTCGAATCAATTACCTGTGATTATTATGCTGTGTATAAAAGTAAAAAATAACGAAAAGTTAAAAAAAAAATATGGGCGGAAAAAATCTAGTAGTTGAACCACCGATATACAGTTTTGGGCCTTGTCCAAAGACTGTCAATATTCTACCTCGGCTATCCGTTTGAATTTCAAGCTATCTAAAGTCACCGGACATGGACTTAGAAGTTTTCATGATAAAACAGCAAATGTCATATACAAAAAACTAAGTCTCCATACTTTTATTTACAAAATATACATATGAACATGCACTAATATATTTCACTCAGTTCACAATAGAGACTTGACCCACTCCATGCGAAAATTTGCTTGAAAAAATCAAATTTACTGTTATTTTGTGCATTTCTCGAGTACATACGTGATTTGAATAGGATATAATAGAAAGTTCCCATTAATTGAGCACACCCAAAAAGCCTCTTTGAAAACTATGGATTGGTTGTTTCAACTAGAATGCAATTTTTTCTTTTTCTGCAGAGTTTTAATTTTGACTTTGATATTTGTCCCTGTGTGGGCTCTCGGCTCGATAAAGTCACCCATCTTCTTATGAAAAAGTGTTGCTGATCATAGAACATTTGAATTACAGAGAAATTGCTTTGTTAAGATGTATATCAATGATATAATGCATCCATTGAATTGAATAAAGTGAACTGTAATTGCTTCAGTAAAACGGGGGGGTGGGGGGGGGGGATTTGGGTCTACCTATTTCTAACTGCTAGTGTCTGAATGATATTCTCAAATATCTATTGAATTTCAGCTGGAAAACTCAACTAATAATTGATTAGTTGTGTGCTTGTTTTATGTCCCATAGAGAATTTTTCACTCATATTGAGGCACCAACTGTAGTAAATGTTGATGAAGTAACAGACCAATTATGGCAAGGGTTCCTTAACATGCCAACACCTACCACAATACAGGACTTCCGTTTTTAGCTCACCTGAGCCGAAGGCTCAAGTGAGCTTTTTTGATCGCCCGTCGTCTGTCTGTCCGTCCGTTTTTAAGGTAATATCCAAAAGCACTGATAAATGCCAAGCATTTGGCACAGCTAGGGACTTAAGTAGAAAAAAAATCAAGACCCCCCCCCCCCCTAGAATCAGTATAAGAGGCTCGCATGTAATATATTAGTAATATTATAGTGTTTGCCCAACTCTTGATTTTGTATTCTATTTGGGACTTGCGAGATTGATCACTGTTTGTTATCTTTGCCTTTATATAAGAGTTTTTCTCTTGATCATGCAACAACGAGCATGGTCAGCACCTGGATCTGATGGGTTACAGAATAACCACTACCCATGTTCACAACTTAGGATTTGCTACAATGGCATTTAAGCTGGGTTCACACTCACGACCTCTCGGTTACGAAACAATCTAACCACGGGTACTAGTGCTCTACAAGAAGAGATGTGACCCGTATTGTTTTTATGCCTCGGAAATGGAAGATCTGGAAGCATCGATCGATATTTCTCCATAACACTGCCTCAGGTTTAGGCGTTTGACATTCTTCCTTAATATTTCCTCAGATTTAGGCAATCAACAATACTTCAAGTTTAGGCAATTTAATCGACATTTTTCATCAACACTGCTTCATATTAAAGCAATCGACATTTTCCCTTAACGCTGCCTTAGTTTTAAGCAATCGGCACTTCTCCGGGACACTGTCTCGGGGACTGAAATGATAACGACGAACTCGCCTACATTCTATCAAATTCATCGTGTTGCTCAATGTCATGTTAAAATTAAACGTTTTGTATGATAACAAACAGTGATCAATCTCGTACGGTAAGTCCCTAAAAGAATATAAAAACAAGAGTTGGACAAACACGAACCCCTAGACACACCAGAGGTGGGATTAGGTGCCTAGGAGGAGTAAGCATCCCCTGTTGACCGGCCACACCCGCCGAGAGCCCATTGTCTTGATCAGGCAAAATGTAACTTTTTTTTTTACTTTTAAATAATTATGTAACATAACATGCATTTTCGACCTGCGTAATGCTGTGCTTGCACTTATGTTTAGAAATGTCGCCGAATTTCATCAAGCTACACCATGCCTTATGATATGACATACCTACATGTAGACTAATACAAAACGAACTACTAATTTTCAAAAGCATGCTGATTTACATGACAGGCTAGCTTATAACAAATTTAATTCAATTGCAAAATCAGCAGTTTCGGTTGAAAAACTAGAATTTTATCAAAGTGTGTTCCGTTTTTTAATAATTGCTAAACCGTACATTGACTGTCCAGGAAGACATCCTGCTCTGTAGAATTAAAATACATCATTTGCATGAAAAGTCTTTGACATATTTTACAAACAAAGCTCTCAGAGAAACCGATCTATCATCAAAAGATACGGAAAGATCATTCTTCTCAAACAAGGAAGTATAAGTGCTGTTTTCCAGTAATTTAGATAATAGATATATATACTTTATTCGTTAACCAACAAAAAAGGCTTAGAGTTGGTTTCTTTGCATGCTTTTAGCATTTTGTGACGGATGCAGCCCGGTCTTACATTGTTCATCAACTGAGGATACTGACGTCAATAACTTCTACTCAGTTATACTAACTATATATACGTCAGTGAGATTTCATTTAGAACCCATCCAAGGTTGATGATCTACGTCAAAGGTTATGTATATACTAGTAACTCAAATTTTTTTGCACTCGAGAACGTTGGAGATACAATGTCTCTATCTTCTGTGTATTGAATGGAAAGTATTTCTATATATGGCATTTATTCCTATCTAAAGATATCTCATAAATTTTGTAAGATATCGTATAAAAAGTATAAGATGTCTTCTAACACGTTTATGGGATGTCTTTAAAGATGTAATAGCGGGATGGCTTATCCCAAACAGTCAAAAGAATTGTGCATGCTGCCTTGGGTTTAGACAATCAAAATTTCTCATCTCTCGGGTTTAAGCAATCAACATTTCTCCTTAACACTGCCTCAGGTTTTGGCAATTTAATCGACATTTTTCATCAACACTGCCTCACAATAACGCAATCGACATTTTCCCTTAACGCTGCCTTAGTTTTAAGCAATCGGCACTTCTCCGGGACACAGTCTCGGGGACTGAAATGATAACGACGAACTCGCCTAAATTCCATCGAATTCATCGTGTCGCTCAAAGTCACGTTAGAATTAAGCGTTCTGTATGACAATAAACAGTGATCAATCTCCTATGGTAAGTCCCCAATAGAATATAAAGACAAAAATTGGGCAAAAATAGATCCCTGGACACACCAGAGGTGGGATCAGGTTCCTAGGAGGAGTAAGCATCCCCTGTTGACAGGTCACACCCGCCGAGAGCCCATTGTCTTGATCAGGCAAAATATAACTTTTTTTTTTACTTTTAAATAATTATGTAACATAACATGCATTTTCGCCCTAAAATTTTCTAAGCAACCTGTGTAATGCTGTGTTTGCATTTATGTTTAGAAATGTCGCCTAATTTCACCAAGCTACATCATGTCTTATGATATAAATCATATACGGTACCAATTTTTATGCACCAGATGCGCATTTCGACAAATTATGTCTCTTCAGTGATGCTCAAACCGAAATGTTGGAAATCCGAAACATGAAAGTAAAACTTTATAAAAGTGATCAATGTAGTGCCCTTATGATATGGCATACCTACATGTAGACAGTTTGAAGGTATTTTTAATGAGTTTACATTTTTTCATTAAAAATGCCTTCAAACTTTCTACACTATTTTATTCATCCTTCAACCATGAAAGAAAATGCACAAAATTATTTAATTTATTTCCTTTCTAAGCACAGTCAGCCTACAATTGTTATGATGGGGGGGGGGGGTGGTAAAGAATGCAATCTACGTTCTTTTCATTGTACATGTCAGAGCTTTAATAAAAAGTGCTGGCTAGCTTTAAAAAAGCAACACATTTAGTTGAAAAACTAGAATTTTATCAAAGTGTGTTCTGTTTTTAATAATTGATAAACCGTACATTGACTGTCCAGGAAGACATCCTGCTCTGTAGAATTAAAATACGTCATTTGCATGAAAAATCTTTGACATATTTTACAAACAAAGCTCTCGGTGAAACCGATCTATCATCAAAAGATACGGAAAGATCATTTTTCTCAAACAAGGAAGTACAAGTGCTGTTTTCCAGTAATTTAGATACAAATTTTAAAGTCGATATTCGTTAACCAAGATGGAGAAAGGTTTAGAAGATGGTTTCTTTGAATGATTTTAGCATTTTGTGACGGATGCAGTCCGGTCTTACATTGTTCATCAACTGAGGATATGCGAACGAGATACTGAGGCAGAACGTCAATAACTTCTACTCAGTATACTAACTTGATATCCGTTGCAGTAACGATTTTTATGCCCGCGCCATTAAAATTTGGCCGGGGGCATATAGTGATGTACCCTGTTCCGTTTGACTAATGTCTGTGTCATTCCGTTCATCATTTAGTTCTGCTTGCCGTTCATTATCTCGTGCAACTGGATACAGGTTTATCCCAACGCACCTATTTCAGCTTCAAAGATCTTGGATTATTACGGACTTGGATTATATTTGTGATTCATTGTGCGACAGGAATATGCTAGGTCTCGACAACAGTTTCGGCAAGATTAGGTCACTGGTATCGTTATTATGACTTTTTATTGACAGAGTGAATGTGTAGCCCAATCTTAGCAAGCTTTAGTGATAAAAAAATTCATCGAAATGTTTATCTTGACTTCCGTTCATTATCTCGCAAACGCGTGTCAAACACATTTCAGCTCAAATTTGTGGGTATATGGATATACGTGCACACAGAATATCATGCAGCGTCAAGTTCGAAGTTGGTCATGGTCCGATGGATTTTTGACAGAGTTAGACCCTCTTGGGCACTTAGAAGAAAAAATCAGAAATATTTCGTGATTCCGGTTCATGTATCGTCTTCGCACACATGCGTTAGCACCACCACTTCAAAACTCATAATTTCTGGCCGTACGTGATCGCGCAGTTATGTCACAGAATATAGACTAGTCTTTCACGTCAAGGTCTCCGAAGTTGGTGCTGGAAAATTCCGATTGTTTTGACAGAGTTTAGATATCTCCCCTCATTAGACGTACTTAGTGAGAAAATTAAATCAGACAAGTCATTTCGTGCGTATTGCCCAGCATGCATTACCATAGTATTTATCTCTTGCAAATGCGGTTGCACACATCAAAATCAGTCAAATGTTGATATATGGATTACGTTCACATGGAATATTGCAAGAGTCCAAAGTTCGAGAAGATTGGAAATCGATGCGGTTCCCGTTACGTATTTATTTGACAGATGTTTTGCCCTCTTTGAGAGACTCTTAGAAAAAAATGCAGAAATATTTTTCGTTTCCGATTTCAATTTATCTCTGTCACAAACAGGTAGTAGCACACATATCACTCAAATTTGATAGTATGGAATCTATCGCCACAGTTGGTCCAGACCAAATGCATTTGTTAAAAACTCATTCACAAATTCTTACACCCCTATCATTTAGACATTTCCTACATTAAGATCATTCACTTGCATAGGGCGGCGTGGTCATTCGTGTGCGACCGACACAGTCTAGTCTTTAGAATCGCATCCAAGGTGATGATCTACGTCCAAAGTGATGTATAACGTTTACAACTCAAATTTCTTCGCGCAATCCCGGGGGGAGAACGTTGGAGGATTACAATGTCTTTTATCTTTCCGTGGCTGAGGTTTATGAATGGGAAGTATTCTATATTTGACATTATTACTTGTAGTTTAACAGATATATACATAAATTTTATAAGATTATCGTATGATTTGTATGAAAAGTATTAAGAAAATCTTCTAACCACGCTTGTATGGGAATTATCTTAAAAGATATAATAGCGTGTAATGAGCGTGTCCTTATAGCCAACAGTAAAACGAATTGTGTCATTTTTGATTAGTTGTTATACTATAGCTACCCAAATTTTGGCACCAAATTTGTTTACCGTATTTAGTATGTTTATAAACATTCCTCAGATATTGAGCCCACTTGAAATTCTCGATTGTGAATCAGCCATTATTAGGATCAAAAATGACCCGCTATTTGAAATCTACATTTGCTGATATCTCTGGTATATAAAGTAGCTATTGACTTGATTTCTGATGTATCTAAATGTACTGTATTATTGCTGTGACTTGTATGGCAATTGGTATCCTGGATGGTACCATTTCAAACTTAATATCCGATTCCCACAGTCTATTATATAATTGCTATTAGCGCAATTATAAGTAAATTTGGACTCAAAGCAAATACTTTTAATGAATGTCCTTGTTTATGTAACACACACATCTTCTCCACAGGCTATCGGAGTTATATTACTTATGTATCTTGGTTCGAGTCCATGTGGTATGTATATACTAGAATAGGTAACGAGTATACACCCACTATTAAGTAGCCTCACGATACTTACTAAGGCTATGTGTACAATTTTTAAAATGTGTAATAGCATTATATGCTTAATACCATACTTGATTTGACACCATAATTTGATTGGCTATTTATCAGTAACTATAGTAGACAGCTAGCTTAAGCAGAAAATGAGAATCTGAATCAGTTCAGTCTTGATTACTGTCCACTCATAGGAAATTCTTGCCAGTTTCCTGGTATAGGTTGTTGCGTCTTAGCCATTCGCACGTTTTTCATCCTACCGCCTTCTGTCCTTACCGAGTTTTGCCCGTGCACTATCTCGTCTCAGTGACACCAGCGATATGGAAATTATATCTCAGATCAGATGTATAAGGTCGCGACCACGTACTGTGTATTTGCAGTTTCAAGTGGACATTATTATATTGGAATTGACGTACTCTTCAAAGGTTCTTTGATGCATCTGGACAATTTCTCTTTCAACTCCGGACAATTCTACAGGTCGTGACAAGATTTATCTGTCTGTCGTCGGATACTTCTCCCAGGTATGTGAGGAGATTGCACTCTTGATACCACGTACAGTAATCTAATGTTCCCACATCATCAAGACAATGCAGATGCTGTTTTCTTTTTTCGTGGGGACACACCTTGATCTCGTGACGAAAGAAACTCGTAGGTTCCATCTCTTCCTCTTACATTGTGCAGCATATACATGTCTTGTGAAGACGGTAGTTTTCAACTGGGTTTTCTTGACAGTTGACGTTGACGAGCTGTTGCCTGGACCCTTGTCCTGGTTGTTCTTCTTGCAATGCATTGCCTCTGAAACATTTTCAGATTGGTTGTTGACGTTCGCCGATATGGGATCGTCCACTGCTTTGGTGAAAGCCTCGAACTGCTCTTGGCATTCACCACGGCCTCCACATGGCAGCAGAAACCTGCGAGCTATTTCTCCTTTGTTGCAGAGTTTGACTACACTCCCATGAACTATGGATCCTCCTCGAAATGGTTTGGACCCTCTGTCGCTTATATGGCAGTACCATACGAGAAAAGCGAACATCTTTTCACAAGATGAGTAAGTGTACATATACAACTTTGGCATCTATTCATGATGACATACTGTCTGCTGTTACCGTCACCATGTGGTTCCAATCCTGGAATTTTCGATCAATACCTTAAGAGCAACATCAATCTGGACAAATACATTTTTCTCCCCCAATCATCCGCAACGTAGGGCACTAGGGTTGTCAGTCGAAGACCAACATGCGAATCCTATCCAAGTCTCCTTTTATTTCATAAGCGGCACAATTATTTAACTGACTCATTGCTACTGGGTCTAATCGTTTTAGATTGAAGAGTGGTAGTCTCAAGTAACCACCATTCTCGCCCGTATATTTCGGTGCTGTAACGCAATGAACAAGTGACCTTTCCTGAATTTCCTGATAATCATCTAGTAATGAGCGCTAATGCTTGTGGACGTGTCTGCCTTATTAAATGCCTCTTTAGTTGATAACTGGTATCTAATGTCCTAGCATATAGTTTGCTGATGATCCCACAGTGCCGCTTGCGAATGACCAGTAGGACCTGCTCTTTCAGTGAGCAACCCGACAATACAGGTTCTTTCAATAAATCTACGAAAGCTTCATTAGACGACATCCTTTATGACCTAAATATTACACGAGAACACAAATACTCATACAAATGAATCCATTGGGACCCTCTAATAGAATTCTCACGCTCCAGACACAGGTTAGAGTCGTTTTCCTCACTGTTAGCTGGAAACCTGTGCCGTTCGGTACAACGTCTATCTCTCTCTCGCACAACACCAGTTCTTCAAACTATGGATGGTCTTCTGCAGCCCTGGTTTCTCCAGACAGTAGTGCCTTTAGAGGTGTTGCAGGATTGTTACAGTGCTGCTGCAGTCACTGTGTGCTCTGCGTCCCCTTGATTCCTGTCCGTGCTGTCGCAATCGCGGCATGACTGCCAACAAGAGCTTGATTCACTCAGTCTATTACACACCACCCCCCTTGCAGTGCAATCTTCACTAGTGTCTTCAGTGTCACACGGCCATCTCTATGTGGATACCACAAATAACCACCCACTGATCATGTTTCCTTCACAAAGTAGTCTCATAGCCCATTTTCATTGTATCTGCTTGTCGCAAAGCACCTATATATTTGTCAGTACTTAATCCATATAAGCGTCTATATACGGGAATGTCATGTTTCCCAGGATTCATTCTTCATGACGGGCAGATTGACGTGCTCGGATCCGTTATGACCACAGTGATAAAAGAGTGGAGGTAATAACTGGAGCAATGGACTTGAGCATTGGGGTGATATTTTTCTGTATAGAATAGCTGATGGGCTTCCTGCAGACTATTGGCTCACGTAAATGCTAGTTCACCATAGATATTGTGCGTAAGCAGTTCTCTAGCCCTGTGCCAGAT
>CAJDSM010028402.1:0-10560 GCA_903981925.1 Ostrea lurida
GCAGTTCTCATGACTGGTTGGGCGAGGTTAGAAGTGGTCGCATCTGTACATGTACAGTGCTCAGTCTCATCAGTAAACATTTCCAGTAAGTTGAATTCTAATTGAAATGGAGGGACGGCATTTTTTGGCACCTTTACTCAAAACGTGTTTAAAATCAATATTTAAGGACGTTGTAGGCTGAGCTTTTGAGAGTAACTGCGCAGGACGCTATCACTAAGTATTTACTGGTTCAATACTGATCCCATAGGTGCAAACATATTACACATTTACAACTGAACCCTGTCCAGTTGAAAATTTTTGTGACAATGCAAATTTTGAAAGGGTTTGGTAGGGACTATATTTTGTGGCGGAAGGATTGATTTATCAAAAAGCATGATTTTACTATTTTATCCAATATATCGTATATTACAGTTTTAAAATTAATGATACAAGTATGGGGGGGTGAGACTTGGGAACTATTTCAATAATTGTTATTTATTAATTTGTTGAGGTATTTTTCAATTTACTCGAAATCCTGTGCAAAAAATCAGTATTTGGCCAATATTTTAAAATTTTGACCGAAATCATCGACTTTTTTAGTTCCATTTTAAATTTGAGACAAGACTCTGAATATTACGTGAATTTTAAGAAATTGACATCACTCTTAAAATGTATTTTTTAACTCTGATTTCGATATCATGAGTTTTTACGATATCAAGTGCAGAAAGGTCATTATTTATTTCCATTAAATCTTTTTTATATATCTGTATTGTAAGAAGACAATTATTATGTATCTATTTCATGTAATTATTGATCTGTATTCCTTTTGTTTTGTTTACACCAACAGACGAATGGAGTTTAATGCAAAAATCTTGAGTAAATTTTAAGTGCAAAAGGTCATGTTAAAACACTGTAGCTCGAAAACAAGCATGAAAACCCAAATTTTTCTTTTTAATTTCCCGATGCTCTTTCATTGTAGAAATCAAAAATACACTTTAACCTCACCCTAGAACCTCTTTAAAGAGATCCAAGAAAACTACCATCGATACATTGCTAATGCACTGTACCAATTCTGGGAAAATGATTGAAGACTTTTGTGGGGATGAACATGACCCAGGTCGAAATCATTTTAATGTGAAAAGGGAATAAAGTAATGTAGAATATTGGAACTGAGCGCATTGTTAGCTTGTTAAATTGTATATAAAGTATTTTGTATGACAATCTCGAAAATCCAACTTTTTCCGTAACTAAACTCAGCGACCTTTTGGAATGGAATCATGGTACCATTTTTACCTTGTTTATCGTCTTCGTCCCAAGTCTTGTCTTTTACAATTAAAGCAACAATGCATTAAAAAAAAAATGATTTCTTAATAGATACCTGTACATGTATAAATAGATTTATTTTTATAATTTAGCACTTTATTCAAGTACCATGTACATGTATATTAAGTGCGCATGTAGTCTGGTATACTGTATATACATGTAATTACGTTTGATAATAATGGAATTAAATAGTGACCATTTACATAAAAAGTAAGAGCATACTGTAACCTAGATTTAAATGTTCATTACCAATCCGATTTACACGATTACTTTTTAAATTGACCCGAATACAACCTAAAATTGAAGTTGTGATTAAACGAGATTAATTCGACTGGTTTGTAGGTATTGGCAGTGACAAATGTTTTTATGTTATATACAAAAAGGTTAATATCAACGAAGATGATATTTATAAAGACTGGCATCGTTTTGATCATGATCTTACTATGGACTGGGGTATCAGAGGCTGGTAACGACAAAGCATGCAAAGTTACGATGTGGCAGCCGACCAAAGCCATGCAGAGATTGAGCATTTCTCCAGTCGTTGTTCTGGGTTCGATATATGGTTATATTGCCCACAATGATTCATCCATGGAGTCTTTCCATGCATTATATAGAGTGCACTGTGTCCTCAGGAATGATAATATTGAAGTCAAATCTGAAATCGTTATCGAAAATATTTACCCCCGGACTGGATGTTCTGGCACGAAAGAGAAGGTTCTTAAAGACGAAATATCTGTTGTCGGGCTACGAAGACTGGAGAGTGGAAATTTTGAATGGCATGAAAAGAATCCACTGGAGACAATTTCATTCAATGCAACATACGATTTTGTTAACGAGGTATCACAAACCTGTGGACTACAGAACTGGACCGTGCCGCTGGGAAGCAATGACGTTGAATGCCAAATTTGTTCTAACGATCTGGGAATCGTTGGTAGCAACGATAAATGTGTCTTGGAAAACTTAAAGAACGAAACCTGTGCGGAAATTCCGAAATTTAAAATATTCAGTCACTGTAGTTGTCAACACACAGCGAATGTTGGGGTGGTGTTTGGGGATGGTGGCAGATCATCAATGAGAGCTGATTTCCTATTTGTGTTTTCCGTATTCGGATTGAGCTGTATCTATTCAATAATGTAAAACATCCTTTTCGTATGTATTTTATTGGTAAAGGAAAATAATCAACGGTATATGACTGAGCAAGCCTTTATGACTGATACATTCATGATCAAACCAGTTAAAGATTTTACAATTACAAGCAACTTTTGAAGAATAATATTGACAATATTTTATTTTCATGCAGTATCGTGCGACGTGAAAATATTTGATTTCAGTTTGATATCGAAATTTCGGGACTTGGACTTGGAATGTACATGAATCATAGTCTGGCACGTTCAAGCTGGTAATCCATTAATCCTTCACGGTTTAAACCCCATGGCCAATAGACAGTTGAAGTATGTTTTGTGTTTGGTTTCAATCAGGCAAAAGTATGTAAAGGCGGATCCATAGAGCTCTCCACATGCCTCACAGACTTCTAGAAACATCCTTAATGACTGTCCTTCCGGCAGGTTTCTAGGGAGGAAAATCAAAGTTCTTGACATTTTAAAATGTTATTTCATATCCTAGATAAAGTTGTCACATATGATTATATATGATTATTCCCCAGCATCGAATTTAGGTTTACATGTAATTCATCGACATTATCACTCTATACTAGGACTCATTAAATGATGCAACTCCTGTGACGTGTTTGAATAAATTTATAAAACAATTGCATAAATTATACTGTGTTATAAATGATACGGTTATCAATGAGGAGGTTTACGCCTCTAAAGGTTACCCTTATCTACAGATTTAATTTTGATTTTTAGTATAAAGTTCAAACAAAATCGGGTTTTCAACTTCGGATTTGTATAGTGCAGCCCATAAAGTCTTCCTCCACAAAGGCCTAAGCAAATTTTAAAGGTTTCAAGTTGCTGTAATCTGACGCATTTCCTGTATAAGAATACGTAACAATTTGGATTCCCAGCTCTTAAGAGAGCTCATGATCGTACGAATGATATTGAATTGATATCTACATACTCATAGAACGAACAATATTGAATTGATATATTAAAGGGGCAAGCACGCGATTTTAGATTGATTGGAATTGACAGTTTTTTGTTACACAAATGAAGATCTTTAATGGTTAAGAGATTGAAATATTTTTACATAGGATATACTTTATATGTACATAAAATCCAGCTTCCAAAACCGTGCATGCCAATACGTTAGTTATCGACAGGACAACACGTGCTGAGGTGAGAACGCCAATATGTCAAAAACATTCCATATCTCGACGGTAAAGATGAATCAATTAAAGGAGCAAGCACGAATAAGAACGAACAGAAAGTATTCGTTGTAAAAGCTGTTCTTCGCCGAAGCCGTCAACTTATAGTTGAGTCACTTGACATGTTTAAACATAAACAGGGCTCGTGTCTTGTTTTGAAATGAAAAGGCGAAGATAACAAATAGTGATCAATCTCTTAAGTCCCAAACAGAATGCAAACAAGAGTTGGGCAAACACGGACCCCTGGATAACACCAGTAGTGAGATCAGGTGCCGAGGAGGAGTAATCATTCACTGTCGAACGGTCGCACCTGCCGTGAGCCCATTGTCTTCATCAGGAAAACTGAGTAATCCATAGTCAAAATCAGTGTGTAAAGAACGGCTTAACAATTGCTATGAAACATGTCAGACAGCATTTTACCCAATGGAAGGCCATACTAGCAAAATAGATCCTTATAACTACATGCACCATAAAATTTGCGAAATTATGTCTTTAAACGTGTTTGTTGAGATCCCTGCACAATTTGTTTGTAGGTGACCTGCCTCGATTCAAAAACTGATCATACACAGAACAAGTTGAGAGATATACACACCATATGCAAGTGATGATGGAATATTGCTACATAAATATAGAAAGTTGACGATGGAGAAGCTGAAATCGTCCCGTTTGTCATAAAGTTGAGTTGTTAGTTTGCCGTTAATGCCTATGTTCAACAAAATATCCAATACAGAGCAGATATGGAAGACTGTGGTTCATTTATTTCTAGTTCACTGGAATATATCGAATCGACATATGAATGAAAATTATCATCATTAATAGTAAGAAAGTCGTCGATATATCGAAATGTGGAATAAAGTCCACGGCTAGAAATTTCTTCTCATGTTGAAGCTTTCGAATTGATTCAGCCTCGTAAGAATATAAAAGCAGGTCAGCTAACAAAGGGTTGAAAAATTTAGATGTCTAAATACATATATCAAATACTACATGTATCATATTGTTATCTTAATAATTTCATTGTACCAACATCGTGTCCATGTCCCTTTGGTGTACTATGGAAAATTGTATCATGCGAATTGAGTCAAACAGAGCACCTTAGTTTGGAGTGGCTTCTTTACTGGGAAATAATACTATATAGTATGACATTTAACTTCGGACACGACAAAGTCCAGACTTTTTGCTACCCTTTTTAACGAAGATACAGGAAACAAATTCAGTGTATCTGGTGGGATTTTTTTTTTTTTGCAATATCTTCTACATTTTGTAGTTCAAAGCTGAAGTTACATGTACCACATGTACAATAAGAGATATATGCTCTTAAAGACAAAAATCCTGCAGGAGATTGGAGGGACTTTTTATCCTATCAAAATCTTATCATATCAATTCTCCAATAAAATGATACTTACATTGTATATGGGATAAATTCTCCAATGAATTATTATATAGGATAAATAAATCTAAAGAGTCTTTATATACATGTAGGATTAATCCCATGTATTATTTGAATGAATGGTATTTATTATCCTATGTGTTTGGTAGGATGATTTATCCTATCACTAGTAATTTTTTACGAAGCTGAAATTGCTGTATGTGTTTTTGTTTCAACTGTATATTATTAGTTACACAGTCAGTTTGGGACGTAATACGGAGTCATCCAGGGTGTGAAATGGAAATCCGTATTGGGCGAGGCATATTCAAAGACAAACAAACAAGATTATTATCTTTTAAGCATTTGATGGAATTTTTTCCAGATATTTTCCCGCATGATTCTTTATATTCATACAGAACGTCCGTTTTGTACAAACTTACTTCGGAAGTTCCGGTGAACGTCACACCTTCAAGATGCTTTTCTCGAACTTGCTGGATATACTCGAGAATTTGTAAATTGGATTTCCAATCGAAAAAAAAAAAAAAAAAAAATGAAAAAAAAAAACTTTGTTGTTAATTCAATATGTCTGCGACTGATTCAGATTCAATACACGTACGATTTTGAGACTGAGATTGTTTCCAGGAAAATTGTTTTTACAACCCCCCCCCCCCCAAAAAAAATCTTAATTGACAATCGTTTTTAAAAGCATTTCCAGCTTATAAGGTGTTCTATTTTACTTCTCCATTTGTAGTAAGACGTGGGTTGCATACCAGAAGTATATATAATTATCTTATCAGTTGGACAGGATTACATTAAGCACGCTAAAATGATATGTTAAAATACTCGTAGTAGTATACATTTGTAGCAACTAAATAAAGTACGAATTCTTTAAAAATTGCAGTGTATTTTCTTCGAGTCAAAATCATTCATGTATATTATTATTCAGCAAAAAATATCTGGGAACCGTAAGAGGTTGTGATTACAGACGCAGAAACACCCACAATTTTCATACACCTCCATAGTTCTGAATACGAGATTCTTGATGCTTAATTCGAGATAATAAAGAGAATAACCCATGCATGATTGTTGATGTACATATCTACTATTTATCAAATGGAATGTACGTCAACCGGCAATTATGCATTAATTATTAATTATTATAGAGTTTTATCATTTCAGAGATGACGTAAAGGTATATGAAATTGTCCCCTGAGAAATTTGTAGATCAATTCAAAGCGTAACTTTTTTTAAAATTACATAATTACAAAAGTTACCTGTTTTAGATATCTCGGTTAATGAATTTATATTATACCTGTACTTGGGCTTCTTAATGCATTGAACACCAGAGAGAGAAAGAGATAGAGAAATAGCCAATAGTCTCTCTCTCTCTCTCTCTCTCTCTCTCTCTCTCTCTCTCTCTCTCTCTCTCTCTCTCTCTCTGTACAATCATTTTCATCACTTTCGATCGTACCGGCAGGCGATCTTCAGAAATAGAAATTTCATTATTTTATCTTTAGGTGAATTCTTTTATATTCATAAAGGATTATATGAGGATTATGACTATTTTCTCCCTAGTTTTTCAATGGTCTATGCACACATTATTTATAAAAAAGACATCTTCTGGCGAAGGTGGATGGGATGGCTTCATCTTTGCTTGAAATTGTTATCTTTCACGTTAAGCTGTCATTTTCAAATGGAACTTTTGATTTCCAATTAATCAAGCAGTTTATTCTCTCAAACCAACACGATATTGGTACATGAGGTACAAAGCATGAATCTGTAATATTTTCCCATCGTCGGCTGTAGCAACATTTCATTATCACCTGCATATGGTGTTAAGTCTTTCAACCGATTCGATAAACAAGAGCTTGCTCTTTGTATGATCAGGTTTTTTTAAACGAGGCTGGCTACTGACAAACAACTAGATGTTTAAAAAGTTTTGACAGCTACGTTTAAAGTCAGCATTTCGCAAATTCTATGGTCGTTGTAACAATCTACATGTATATCAATCTAGTTTGCCCAAACAACCTGTCATTGGGTCAAATGCTGCCTGAAGTGTTTCATACAATTGTTAGGCCGTTCTTTATACACTGATTTTGACTACGGATTACTCCGTTTGTAAACCTGATCAAGATAATTATATAGGGCTCACGATGGTTGTGATCGGTCAACAGGGGATGCTTACTTCTCCTTGGCACTTAATCCCACATGTGGTGTATCCAGGGGCCCGTGCTTGCCCATATCTTAATCTCTATTCCATAAAAGAGTTTTGACATTGATCGCTGTTTATTATCTTCATCTTGTCATGATGGAAGTTATCAGTTACAGATGCGCAAGATTTGAATACATGTAAGTTTTGTCGGTGAAGTTCTCTAGCGCTACAAGAAACGTTCCAAAGCATTTTTTTTCTTCAAATTTTCAGAATTCTTTTGTTGTTTATAAAAAGACCCTTGTAAATTATTAAGTAGTTTTAATCATATTGTTGAGAAGTGATTGCATTAAATTTATGTTAGTTTGATATTCTTAGATCAGCGGGATATTTCTAGCATAAGTATTTCTTCAAATGTTTCAAGATGGCTGCCATTTAAAAATGGCTGCCAAACAATCAAGTTTGTCGGATTTCAACGAAAAGTTTATAGAGTGAATTTAGCGTCCCAAATACATTTTTGGCATCAAAATATGTTTCACCACCATTTCTGACAAGTGGGAGGTGTTCGGGCACCTCAACACAGTTATAGTTCGTTATAATTGTCTTAAACATACTATGTAGGGTGTCAATGTCCAATATGATATATTTTACTCTCTGATCCCTAAATAATCAAAAATTCCTCTAAAATAGATGCTTTGCACACTTAGACGTCATGCGAGGTCAAAAGGTCATAGGGGAAAAAATCTTACATCCGGGTTATTCACCAATGTGTAAACCGCGAACGACGACAGAAAATCAACAATTTCTATCACATAATGTTTGTTAGTTTACGCACGCAAGTTTAAAAAAACATATCAGTTGTGAAAAATACACATCAAAGCTACCACTAAAGAGTTGCAGTAGATAATGTTTTCATATATATTTACTTAGTTTGGAGCCAGCGAAGTAGGTTGTGATAGTAGGCCTTAGCTAAGTGTATTTCATTGCGATGTTTTCCTATCGATTTACAGTTAAATTAGACCTGAAAGATTATCCCACTGAAGTAAATCCATTACATGGAGAAGTAATTAAACAGTCTCCCGATTTTATTGGCGAAGTATTTTTGTTTCTTTTGAAGATGGGCCAAAGCGGGGCTGCCCCCCCCCTTCTTCGGTGACTTATTGTTACCACTGGGTTGTATTAAGACACCCTTGGAATTGGAAGTATCTTGTCACATTTTTAATTTATATTTGAGTTTTATGCTGGGTTATCTTGTTGCATTTACATTGATTCGTCGTGAATAGTTTTCTTCAATCCCCCCCACCTCTCCTTTTGCATGTCGATATGATTTAGATTATATGCCGAATTTTCATAATCTGTCTTTAAGTTGAACTATTTAAGTACTGTTTGCATAGTGTATACAACCCACCCCCCATTAATACATCATCGTGCAGTAGAGGCTTCAGAGGTACTCTGAAAAATATTGGTGAGGGGGTTCGAATCAATGTGCATCCTGAACCCTTACCCTATCGTAGAATAAATTTCTATGTCAATATTTAATTGTAACCCCATTAATTTGTAGACCAATATTCTAAAATATACATTGTACACCCCTTCATAGAACTCTTAAATGCGAATATAAA
Source organism: Ostrea lurida (assembly GCA_903981925.1). Lineage (NCBI taxonomy): Eukaryota > Metazoa > Mollusca > Bivalvia > Ostreida > Ostreidae > Ostrea > Ostrea lurida. The sequence continues at coordinate 8,766 of CAJDSM010028402.1, forward strand.
TTTTATGAATGATCACACAGCAATCAGTGATAATTAACAATTTTAGGAGGACTTTTAAAAGGCTGTTTATTGCACACGCACACAAGTGATTGACCAGTTTGTAACACCAAACCCCATATAGGCCATTGTACACTTGTTAAATTATGGACCCCATTGTAGACAAAATCTGCAAAAATCAAACTCAGTTTTGTCAGACCACCCCCCCCCTTTCTCGCCACCACCATCACGTACGGTTATATTTTTTGATTTGGTACTAATCCCAAAATGTGCAATTAGTTTAATGAGATGAAGTACATCATTAAATATAGATATAAAGAGTAACATCGCAGGCATTAGCGTAAATTCACATGTGACATGTAAAAAAGCCCCCCAAATTTTTTAGGCATAAACTATTTGAGCATATTAGATCAGGCCTTGAATTGTGATAAAAGTACTTAAGTTTGAGCGAATTCCTTAAGTTTGCGAGTTTTTCTTTTCAAAATTATATGAGATCCTGCAAATTCCCTGTGCTATAAACTCGTTCTCATCTCATATTTGACGGATTGTTCCCCAACTTGCCACTTCCTCAAAGTTAGAGATTTCCTTAACTTTATATTTGTATAAACCTTAGATTTGAGATTTTTCGGCACTTATGTATGATATTGTTCTCAAATATTTAAAGGAGGTCTTATGTTCCCTCAAATAATTGAGGAAAACCTCAAGTTTACTTTGGCAGACGACAAAACAAGTAAAATGCCAAACGCACGCCGTACTATCCAAAGACTAAGAGAACGTAGACAACGTAGACGCAGAAGATTGTATATCTATAGATGGTATGGAAAACAAGGATTGTTTTAGACGATACCGATTTTTGCCAGCAACGATTATGTTTATTGTGTGGACTTTCGAACCAGCACTTGGCCATCAAACCAGAAGAAACTATTCATTAACAGTCCTTCAGCAAGTGCTCATTACACTGCGCTTTCTTGCAACTGGTGCTGTTTTTAGATTGGTGGGTGATGTTACCGGCATCTCGGAAAGCGTTGTGTGTAGGACAGTCCACAATGTATGCCAAGCTCTTGCAGGACTCCGTAACCAGTATATCTAAATGACACTCGAAACTGAAGTACACCGTGTGAAGACAGATTTTCATGCCATTGCAGTATACTGCTGAATTATTCTTATTCCTTTTTCGACAAATATATTTCTATACATTGCTGTAGGTCTAATTAAATCCCTTTAAAAGGTCAATTGAAAACCCATTTCTAACATTTGATATTTTACTTAATAAAGTATGAAGATTGGTATGAATGGAGTTAAATGCATTAAAATAAAAAATATTGTCTTTGTATTGTTAAGAAATAAGGCTGTAAAACTTGTGCATGGAACGAATTTATTTACCCGCTTATCGTTCTTGATTGTGGGTGCGTGCTGACGTCACAAGGAGCCCATGGATTTGAAAACAACGGCATAGAAAAAGTTGTAATTTTATACGTGTTTTGTTTATAAGAAAATTGCTCACTTAACTTGAATATTATATATGAATTTTTGTTATCTGATTAACTGCCTGATTTTGTAGTACAGCCATATCAGTTTGAATCAGTCAAAAATAATAACAGCAAGCGAATGACGATTTATTAAAAGAGGATGATCTTCTAGCTTCTTGAAGAGGAGCTAACGAATCATGACCCCTAGCTACAAAATACTTACGATTATTTTAAGAATTAAAGCCGTATCATCGTCGGGTCTCGTGGATTTTTTTTTGCACTGAATGCAGTGTGATACAGAGAAAACCCGTGAATTCTGACGATGAAGC
>CAJDSM010028405.1:0-12150 GCA_903981925.1 Ostrea lurida
TACGTATACTGAAATACTTTTCTTCGTAAAGATGTTTTGTATCTAAATAGTTCTATATATGCATGGAGGAAGTAATGAATGAATGAATGAATGAATTTAATGAATGGATTCCCTAAAGGACACACTACTTTTCATTCATTCATTCATTCCACACTTAGTCATAAATAATTTGAGTACATGTATTGTATTTGATGCATGAAATTGATTTAAGGCCGTTACGTGTACACATGGATGCAAAAACTTCTTGTGTAAACACTGCAAAGTCTCAAACTTTGGAACACGTGTGTACATCATGGGGATAGATCTTGAGTCTAGACATGGCAAATTAACCATTAAAGGACGCAGTTGCATGTTTCCAAAGTATACAAAGTGTACAAATTTATATTTGCATTTTGTTTTCCTTGTGTACCCTGTTTAAGATTTAAACAGGCGTGTTCTAGAATTAAACACAATACGTTTTAAAAATTCTAAACATTTGTACTTTTAATTACAAACACTGGCTCCTTAACTTGCTGTTTAATTAGTAAAGTTTTTAATAACCCCTATTAAACGCATGAAGTTCATGAAAAAGCTTTAAATCAGAAAATGAATTAAGTTCTGGGCACTTTTCATTATTGACGTAATTATTGAATGTATTTATCATTCCATTTAAAAAACACATTCTGGTTATATCACGATGTATAACCAGAGGACCATGGTTAACGTCGCTGCCATGAGTGACATCAGTACTGTCATTGTTCAGCAGTGGTGATTTTTAGAATTTTCATTTATATGTATTCCTGTGAAAATTTTTCACCCTATGTTGTTGCACAAAAGGGTTACAATGTACCTTGATATGAATTCACCAGACCTAGAAATAATAATTTTCATTCACTGGTTACTCGGGCCACCACGTAAAAATTTTACTGGTCAGTTGAAAATCATACGTACTGTCCCTTCGGACAAGTGGATAAGAAAATGACTGGCCCAAATTCCATATTCATCAATAATAAAATGTTTTCACGATTACATATTCATCAATAATAAAATGTTTTCACGATTATATACCCTACTTTATCAAACTATCATCAACGGGTTGAAAAAATGGCATTGTCGTTTTAATTTCTATTCCCGTCACAGCACTTGGGGCATGGATCATGCCCTCCCCCTCCTCCTTTTTTTAAATTCTGATCTGGGATAAACACACTTATCTTTATTTTCTACGTTAATTAGGCTTTGTAAATATGCATTAACGATCGTCCAAAATGTTAGTTTTCATATCTGTGACGTATTACTATTAAATATCACGTTCGCCGACTTTATTACGTCGTCTGTCTCACCTGTTTGTAACTTCGCTTAATTTTTCATTCAAAGCAAGTCAAAATGTTGGATATGCATATATCAATACATAGGTTCGATATTCTTCTTGACGTTCATGCTTTCTTTATATTTTCCAAACTTGCCAATATTTAATTACCTCAATCAATTCGCTCACAGCCAGAGTTAATTTCGTTGCTGTGCATCAACCAGCCCGGAATAACCAATATATTCTTATGTTCTCCTTTTTATTGCTCTAAAGGTAAGAAATATGTGCAAACAAGTTCCAGTGGTTGTGAGGTTTGGATATTAACAACAGGTGCTACATCTGGTTAGGTTTTTTCCTTGATGCAGTCATTACACTTACTGATCCATTGCTGGATATCTTTCGTCATCCCTGACTAAAAAAAAAAATGGTTGCCCTGTCTCTACCCTGATGTTCCTTTCGTCATGTATGGTTTGGAAAATAATGTTAACTTGTGATCTTGGAACTACTAGTTGAAGTGTAATCTGATCCTGGATCCTCGCATTTCTGTACAATTTATTATCCCTCATCTCCGCCTGATCAAAAATCTTGTACAGTGGACAGGCTGGTCAATCTCCTCAGTTCCTTGGCTCAACCTGTTGTCTCCTCCCATCATGCCAAAAAAAACGTGAGGGCGGTACTCGTAACAGCATAAAAAAAACTTGCCAAATAAACGTTAATTGGCAAAGGTACATGTAACGCTGAACAAGAATTTGTTAAGTTTTACGTGTAGTAAGCAATGCTTAATCATACTTGGGGTTCCAGGTACAATTAAAGTACTGGGACCCCTTTCACCTCTTACGAAAGGAGGGGAAGTTTCATGGACATAGCGTTACAAAGTCTGGTTGCAATTGCAAGTAGGAGACAGGGTGCGAGGGTGGCCTCTCTGCTATACCGTCCATCAGTTGTTGTAAAACTGTGGATTTGTCACTTGCATACAAAGCAAGGACACTGGTTTTGTTCAGTTTGGTATTCCAGTTGTCTCCCCAGTCCTCTTCAAAATTAGCGTTAGAATAGTTAGCAGTGGCGTAGCTTGACTTAATAGCCAGTGAGACTAATTTAAGTGTTTTAGTCCGAAGTATGGGGTAGTTTTAGGTCCCCCAGCGGGCCACAATCTAGTGAGGCAGTTGTCTTGTTGCCTGTTGGAAGCTACACCACTGGGTATGAACATTAAGTTCACGTAATGGTAACTGGCCATGGTAGCTTGTTGGATTTATCATTGTCGGGATCTTCAATTAATAAGGATTGTTGCCATGTATGTAAATAATAGTCCTTCTAGCTTGTTGGGTTTGTCATTGTCGGGATCTTCAATTGATATTGATTCTTAATTGTTAATTCTATTTAATTAATACTTATGCATATACCGGGTATATTCTATCTACACCGACACGCACACTTACATAGTCAAAGAGAGGTAATTCACTGTCTGTTTCGTTACTTTATTCAGAGTACGTTGACCGCTTAACTGTTGCATGTTCCTTTGCTCAATTTTTAGATTCATGAATAATAAGTTTGTTTGAAAATCTGTTTTTAACTGTCGTTACCCTGTTTTGATGGTTATCCCCAATTTAAATAGCGAGTTGCATGCCCTTAGTTTAATGTGAATTCCGTTTGTAGTAGCACAAAATAGGGCTCTTGACCTCTATGACGTATAGAGATTGCAATAGGCGCATTCGCCTAAAAATATATCTACACAGACAATAAAAATATCTCGACATACTCTACTAATTTATCTGAACAAATTGCTAATTTAATTCGTCCGAACGAATATCTATTAACGAATACAATTTGTCCGAACAAATACTTATATAATTCGTCCGAACAGATAAGTAATTTGTCCGAACAAATACCTAACTCGTCCGAACGAATATGTAATTCGTCCGAACAAATATCTAATTTGTCCGAACAAATTGCTAAATTGCTAATGAACGAATTTTATTATTATGGTTTTGTTTATTTGACCTTTCTTCGCCGCCGTACTTTACATTTAAATTTGAACAGAGCTTGTTCCAATATCTCTGTTTTATTGAATAATTCATAATTAAGGATTGTACAACAGGCGTCGCCTAGTTCTCTCCAATGAAATGATTACCTGTATATACATGTGTCTGTACTTTTAGAAGTTGACGTATTGTTGTATAACAGTTTCCCGTCCGTTGCATCTTGGGTAAACATAATCGACTCTTACAAATATAGTGAGATTTAAGTCCATAGAAAATACTCGAAACAACTGCTTAATGGAAACATTAAAATCACTGTGTTTACAAGCAGTCAGAGTTCTGCGCATGCATTTAATTATTTCAAGAATGTAAATTAGTTTGCAATTCATCAATTGATATACACAATTATGTCACATAATGCAATGACTGTGTTGATTTGGTACCGTTTTAGATTGGGGTTTCCCGCTTGGTATTTTCCATCCGCGCATGAGCATAGTGCCCTGTTTACAAACATTGTCTAATGAATTTTGGAGTCATGTTTTGCCTTGACCTATTTATTTGCTAAAGGCAAAAACAATCTTTCATTTCATAAACAAAATATGCATTATTCCATTGGAACTTATTCTATAACCAAATGACCATTCCATTGAAAGTAATCGTTACGATTTCATTCAGTTTATATTCAAAGTATGTAAACAAATCTTCAGAGCGGAACACTGATCAATTTGTAAAATAACTTCCTGGTTCATCTTGTACTTGTTTATCAGATACATTAAAAACTAGCCTAAGGTGTTAGTTCTTTCCAGTTGAATTTTAGCATAGGACCCTAGCAATTAGAGTTATCTGCCCTTAGATCTAAATTGAAACATACGGTAAGAATGTGGGTATTACCAAACAAGCATTTGTAGCATGTCAGTAGGTAAAGATAAGTTTACTGAACTCTTTATTTGCATGTTTTGTTTTCAATCAAGAGAGCAACATTATGGTGATTTCTTTTCATTAATACTTCATTAGCTTTGAACATTTTTCCTGGGGTTTAAATGCCCTAACCATATATTAAAAACTACTTAAAAACTTAATATTAACACCTTAACTGTGAATTAATTTTCTCCAGTGTCTAAACAAAAAATTTGCTTGTAGTGTATAGAGGTCCTTAACTGAATTAACTTATTATGAACGATGTGCTTGCCCCCCAACGGTGTCAATAATTGAAATCCACAAACACTTGATCGTATGGATCTATTAAATATTATAATACTAAACCGTATCTTCAATGAAACAATTTGACAAATTTGATTACGTAATTAAACAGTTTGAATTACAAACGATTTTCAAGATTTCCAGATAACCAGGTTGATTTAATTGTGTATTCTATGATTGTATTTGTGTATAAATGTGATATTTTATGTCCTCTACACTGATGTATATTATTTTATGAGAATAAAGTCATTGTCATTGTCAAGAGTTTAGATTATTTGGTTTCCAATTTTAATCTCTAAAAATATTATTTGATTTTTTTTTATAATTCCGAAAAATGAAAATGAAAAAATAAACAAATAATTAGAGAAGATTGGGGCCAGATCTGGCCTCTAAGTGAGAAATGTTGCGTCTTCTCATTTAATTATATAACTGAACATAATTGTCTCTATTTACACTAACTGTGATAGGTAGTACATTATTTGTGACCTGTAAACAAAAGGTTCACGTGATGAAATATTGATCAATGCGAACTGAGTAAATTAAACAACTTTTTTTTCCTACCACTCGTTGTTTCTATTACTATTCCCTCTTTTCACATTCATGTTTAATAGTCAATCTGGAATATGGTTATAGTGCAATGATCTAATTCTAAAATAGGATGATTAATACGTTATGAAATTCAGGATACCGACATTTTTGATTCCATGGAAATTCTTCGGAATTTTTCTAACACGCTTCAGAGCTATTATGGTGAAAACAACATGGGTACTATGAATATTCATACCTACATTTCCATTCTCTTAAATCCAATCAAATTACTATTGTAAATTACTATTGTGAAATTTACCACATGTATGTTGGAAGTCGAACATCGTCGATTTTATTGAAATTATAAGATTTTCTCCCATGGAAATTTCCTTTTGTAAGAATGGCATGGGAGAACAAGGATTAAATGCACGAGGGATTTCGTCTGTGACAATGTTGTTGTGACAGCTGTAAGCATCATCATCATCATCATCAACTACAGAGATATAACATTATTTGTGAAAATAAAGGATTGATAAGAGAGCTACGGATTTGCCCCTGTAAAGACCTCGATTCACAGAAACATAAAGTTAAACATTGTACGAATTCTTTAAGGGCGAATCTCTAGCTCTCTGATCTGTTCCAATATTTCCTCAGAAGCTAAAGTTCTGTAGTTATACTAGAGTCAGGTACCAGACATGATGCCTGTATATTTGGTGTGCTTTTGTTCATTCAGTAAATACTTTGAAATTTGTGAAATGAAAATTATCTTTGAAAAGGGAAGAAAAGTAAAAAAAAAAATAAATGATGCTATTAAAATAAAAACAAACTTGATAAAAAACAAAATCGCGGAATATTTTTTTTCATTCCAATTTGACCGTGTACTTTGAATTTTAGGTCTGATTCCGGTGGAATGTGGAAGCTATTGCACCTACACTTATTCTTACCGTTCTTACTATTGCAGTTACTACTATAGCTCTACGTATTATGATAGGTAGGTTTTCTTGTATTACTACTTTAATTGGTGCATAATTATGTTTTGCACAATATGTTATTTTAAACCACCTCTCTACACCCTTTCTTGCAGTGTTGAATTGATAGGGAAAATGGTTGGCGGTGTTGTCGGCGGGATTGCTGGATTTGCGATATTCATGTGCTCAATGACGATAATAATAATTAAAGTCTGCAAGAAAGCAAACCACGGACGAATGGTTGTCCAGCCAGCTCAACCACCTGTCTCCTACATAAACACAGGTGTGCTTCTAATTCATTTCTATCAATAAAACATCCCGAAAGTTTATGACAGTTTTGATGTTGTAAATGTTTTTCAAACAAATCAAAATGCTATTGATGTCAATTTTCAATGTCAATTTTAAGGATTTTTTTTTCAGCACAAAATGCGCCTAGAGAAAATGAAGGAGACCGTCTGAATGCCAATCCGTGTGTTCCATATTCAACCCGATTTCAGAACACACCTCCGAGTGGAGTACAGTCTGTGCTTCGTGGTCAAGAACAGCTTCATCCTATCTACCAAGGACAGCCCACACCTGCACATCTACTGCAGATCACATCTCCCAGTGAAGAACAGATCTCGTCTCAAGGTCAAGGACAGATATCATCTAATGGTCAAGGTCAGATCTCATTTAGCGATCAAGGCCATATCCCATCTCAAGGTCAAGGTCAGATATCAACTAACGGTCATCAAGGACAGATCTCATCTGACGGTCAAGGACATATCTCATCTCACGGTCAAGGGCAGATCTTATCTCAAGGTCAAGGCCAGATCTCATCTCAAGATCAAGGGCAAATTTCGTCCAATAGTCAAGGTCAGATCTCATCCAACGATCAAGGACAGGTCTCATCCAACGGTCAAGAACAGATTTCATCCAATGGTCAAGNACAGATCTCATCCAATGGTCAAGAACAGATTTCATCCATGGTCAAGGACAAATCTCATCCAATGGTCAAGGTCAGATCTCATCCANGATATCATCCAATGGTCAAGGTCATATCTCATCCAACGGTCAAGGACATGTCTCATCTCAAGGGCAAATTTCGTCCAGTGGTCAAGGTCAGATTTCATCCAACGGTCAAGGTCAGATCTCATCCAACGGTCAAGGTCAGATCTCATCCAACGGTCAAGGTCAGATCTCATCCAACGGTCAAGGTCAGATTTCATCCAACTGTCAAGGACATATCTCATCCACTGATCAAGGACATATGACATCTAACGGCTAATCACTGCCAACATCTCCCAGTGAAGGTCAGATACCATCTCAACATCAAGGACAACTCGCACTTTCCAACTAAAAGACCTTATACCACAGAAGATCTCAAACCACAGGCAATGGCAATCCATTCACTTTCTAAAACAAGAACAACTCTCATTAAGAAATCAAGAACAAACCTCCCAACTAAGGANCTCACTTTCTAAAACAAGAAAAACTTTCATTCAGAAATCAAGAACAAACCTCCCAACTAAGGACAGGAAAGCCCTCAGCACCAACCGACGAGTCCCTGTAAACACTAACTAAACAACAGCACCAGCCGACGAGTCCCTGTAAACACTTACTAAACAACAGCACCAGCTGATCTGCTGGACAAGACGCACTCCTCAACAAGAGGGGCGAGGTCACCCTGGGAATATGAATTAATTGCATACAATTGTGAAACAAACTTTTTCGATAATGGACGGATTGTAGGTATACTAGTATATATTAGCATTACCAGTGTGGTGTAAACACGATGACGAATGGTGATGGTGAATGTTATTTTGTTTACGTTGATGTAATTACTTTTAATTAAGGTAGGAAGAGCATTAATTCATTATTTTGAACAACCTTTTATTTATTTATTTATTTTATTTATTGATGAAATAAAAGTGAAACTAATGTTATATGTTGATTGTATTGATGAATTACACACAGAAAAACATGTATAAAATTTATATATTCTATGATTTATGATTTTTCCGCTTTTGAAGCAAGACTTCATATCGATATTCTAATCAATATCCATTAACTCGTGATATAAATAGGACATTGAGTGAGAACTGCATGTATTCTACAAAATACTTTTAACAATAAAGAAAAACACACCATCTTTGATAAGAATTTTGACTACTGCAGAGAGAGAAAGAGGTGGGGGGGGGATTTGGTGGTGGAGGCGTAGAGAAATGGTGTTATTGTGTTGAATATTTACATTACATTATTTACATCTGCAGGGTGGACGGCAACTTGCACTCAACATGTTAATCTATAGCCCACTTCTGGTATACCCAAGGATCCGTGTTTGCTCAGCTTTTCAGTCGAATATACAGAAGCCCGTTTGTTGAATCCATTAAATAGAAATATTGTCTTTATTGAGTTTAAACGGAACAATCATGATTGCGTTTAGTAACTGCAGATTTTCTAGTATTCGGTTCAGATTACGGACTAGTTTTTCTTTTTATCACTTTTTGTGTATTTCGTTTTTTACTGAAGGGGAAGACAAGATCGATTTCTGCATATGTTTTGACATCTAATATGGTATTCGGTCTGATAGGTTAATATTAGTTTTATTATTTACTTGGTTTTTTTGTTTTTGTTTTTTTTTTTTTTTTTTTTTTTTTGGGGGGGTTTTTTTTTTGGGGGGGGGGGTATGAAATCCAATTTCTCAATATTTTTTTCTCTTCCCTCTCTCCATCAGAAGAAACCTCCTTCCTTCGATACTGTATATATATATTTTTTTACAGAAAAGATAGAATTTGAATTGATGATCGTTTTCTTTTACCTGCATATTGTCAAACAATTGAAACAATTAATGGTCAAGAAGGTTGTCAGTGGCCGGGCGCCCCTCTAAAATTTTCAAATTTAATATTTTAATTTATACCCCCCCCCCCCCCAATAAAAATACACTATTAGTATTTGTGTCTTTTTACTAATAGTGAATGTTCTATAAAAAAAAATACAGAAAAAATTAAAAATGAGTACATAGGAGAGGTACTTCAAGTCACAAAAAATCTTCAGAATTCGGGAGCTTATGATCAGGCTGGCCCCCAGACTCCTCCCCCCCTCCTCATAAAGCTGTGCCCCTCTAGACTCATGTCCTGGATCCGCCCCTGGTTGCTTTATGTGTACATGTATGTGACGTCTGACATTGGATTTGTTGTAGCCTTTTAAGCAGCACAGTAGTAAATTGTTACCACCTCAGACTCTTTTCCTTGCTATTACATTGTAACGTACTTGTCCGGAGAGAGGGAGAGAAAGAGAGAGAGAAGAGAGGAGAGAGAGAAAGAGAGGAGAGACGAGACGAGAACGAGGAGAGAGAGAAGAGAGAGAGAGAGACGAGCAGAGAGAGAGAGACTGTAGTAATTTTGTTTAAAACTCCTCAAAAACTCTCTGTCCTCGCTTTACACAAATCCGGGGGGGGGGGATTCTAATTTTATTGTTGTAGAGGATGTGCGCTGACTATTGCCAGACCCCCCACCTTTTTCTATATTTTAGACTTGAGAGATTGTCTACCTTTTCATATAATTTCTGTTCAAATTGGTGACCTTTTCCCTATGACAAACAAAACTGTAAAGCTGGATCTAAAATTAGAAGGCCATTCTATAATCTAATTGAGTAAACATTAACCTATATCACATATTCATTGTGATTTCATACCTTGTCATTTATTCTGTTGGAAAAAGCTACCTATTCCGCTGCACATCCTAATCTTCGGTATATAGAAGTCCCCCCCCCCCGGCTTTACATAGGTAACTTGTGTGGAGGAGGGGTGGGGGGGTCGGCCACAAATAAAGCGGAGGTAAGAATCGGAGGAATTTCTAGAATAGCGACTGATGCTAGTAATCAAACTTGTACATATGAAAAACAGCAACAAATAAAATACATGGAACTTGTACAAAATCTTAATCGTGATCAGACACAAGACAGAGTATTAGTAAAGTTCTATAGTTCTGTACCTCCCTGGGAAAATATTATAGGAGAGGTCATAGGTTGAGGTCTGTAGTATTTTGAGAACATATTGGGGCAGATCATAGCCTCTATCAGAAAAGATTTGGACAGACCAGAGATTTACATTCGTAGCTCCCTATGAAAATATTGGGGTTTTAAATGAAAAGAACAGTGATCAAACTTCAAAGTCCCAAATACATGCATCTTCGCTAGCCAAGGGCTTCTCTACAACGTTGAGAGCGGGCGGATGTAAACCCTTGGCATAGCAGAAGAATGAAATACATGTAGAGTCAAAAAACGAGTATGGAAATCACAGAACCTGTCACACCAGAAGGTGGGTTAGGATCATATGCAGCTCTTTCGGAAATTATTGAGACAGATCTGAGCTGAAGATCTGTAACATCATGCAATATACTGTAAGTTGTTTAATTTCGCGATGTTAAAAGTTCGCGGGTTTTTTATATTGGTCTATTTGCGATGGTTTTATTGTCGCGGAATTCAAATTTTATGACACACATGAATACGCATTGTTTCACACTAGTTTTGCAAAATGATTGCGATTGTTTAAATTTTGTTTGAATCCCCGACCGCGAACTTGGCGTAATTAAATCCACCGCATTCAGTTCCCCATTTAACAGTATTAGGACTGACAAGAAATAGCTCTTATAGATATTTGAAGGTATGATAGAGAGATATGATGTGATACATGACATGATATCATAATGATATGATATAAATATGATATGATAGATCTAAACACTATAGAGTTAAATATTTTGATACTGTGAAGGGTTTTAATTTCGCGGGACTAACTTTTCGCGATTTTCATATTTCGGTATTTTATGATGGCTTAAATTTCGCGGATACTAAATAGACTGAGCTAGAATCAAACCTCCAAATACTTTAAACAGCACTTTGCGATGGTTTAATGTCGCGATCGTTGATATAATCGCGAATATAGCCAAAATAAAACCCACGCGAATATTTCCCCAATACAGTATAGTTCTATGCTAGAATACAGCACCAACCGTGCGCATGTTGACGTGAAATATCAAAGTTCATGCCCTCATACATTTTCAAAATTGAAAAAGTGTAAATATTTCTTATACACGTACATATACATAAAAACACTCCTGCAGCTACTTTGTATATAGGTAAGGTGCCAAAATTCCTTGTCTACATCTGACAATCACGGCCGTGGGTGCTCTTCATTGCGACACTTGACGTCCATTTTCAGGTCATATCTTGAGGAGTACCTACATGCCCCTGGGTCAATTTTCAGCCCTAATCAAACGGTTACCTGCTGAAGGAACAGTTGACTCGATGACGGGTCTCAAGGCACGAGCCGGAAGTTGCAAAGTTTTTAATTGACTTGGATGAAGTTTGCGTGTTAACTATATATAATCTAGTGCAGCAGTTTAGTGTTCGAATGTTTAGTCAACTTACTAGTGCATGTTTAATTCAAAAATAAAATATGGCCGTCTTCTACAGATTAAGCGTAGAATTGTCAATTTTGCAACGTATTTGCGATGGCGGTATTGAATAATTACGAATTTACGAGCAAAATGTGGACAACTACAATTTGTCTCTCGTTGATCGTGTTCTCCGGAAATCGCAATTCACGGTAATTTACCAATAATTTATTATCAAGTCCTGAAACGTGAAGGTTAAGTGAGCTTTTCATGGCATCGCCTTTTGTCCGTCCATCTGTTTATTCTATTCTTTTCAGAACCACTGGTCGAATCTCAGCCAACTTCAGTTACAAATCCCACCCTTCGGTATGAAGAGGGATTCATTAGGTTGTTCAAAAAGAAGGACCAGGCGCCCTTCAAAAAGGAGAATACAGCAGAAAATGCAAAAAAATAAGGTGGATGTCATTTAAAAACTTCTTCTCAAAAACCACTGCAGAGAATTTATATGAAACCTTACTGATATATTGGAGATTCAATGACCACCTGGAGTATGATGAGGCCACAAAAGGGGATCAAAGTTTTCCATTTGAATATACATTGTATAAGGAACATCTTTAAAAATCTTGTTCTCAAAAACTATTGGACCAGAAGAAACAATATTTACATAAAAGCTTTGAACATGATATAGAGTAGATTCAAATTTGGTTAGACCATGCTCCCAATGGGTAGGGTGGGGCCACAATAAGGGATCAAATTAAAATAAATTTTATTTAGGAAAATGTAGTTCTCCAGAACCACTGGGCCGATTTCAACCA
>CAJDSM010028409.1:10261-30788 GCA_903981925.1 Ostrea lurida
GTCACAGGGGATGCTTACTCCTCCTAGACACGGGATGCTTACTCCTCCTAACACGGGATTGCTTATCCTCCTTGTCACAGGGAATGCTACTCCTCCTATTGTCCACAGGGATGCTTACTCCTCCTATTGTCACAAGGGATGCTTACTCCTCATTGTCACCGGGGTGATGCTTACTCCTCCTAATGTCACAGGGATGCTTATCTCCTCATTGCACAGGGGATGCTTACTCCCCTAATTGTCACATGGGATGCTTTACTCCTCCTATTGTCACAGGGGATGCTTACTCCTCCTAAGTCACAGGGGATGCTTACCTCCTCATTGTCACAGGGATGCTTACTCCTCCTAGCTGTCACAGGGAATGTTACTCCTCCTAATGTCAGGGATGCTTACTCCTCCTATTGTCACAGGGATGCTTACTCCTCCTATTGCCAGGGTAGCTTACTCCTCCTAGACACCTGATCTCACCTCTGGAATGTTGAGGGGTCTGTGTTTGCACTGTTCGCCCTTTACCCATACTTTTAATTCTGAATTCTTTGTACAAATTATGAGATTAAAACAAAGTTAAAAAACTGGAGACCAACACCTTCAGGTTAAATTACGGTAGATTCTTACGAGTGGATACCATACGGTATTCAATAGGGTCTGCAACCATAAGTAAAACTTAAAAATGAATAAAACAGATCACCAACACATCGTAAGGTTGCATGTTTCTATAAATATACATAGATTCATCCGGAGCGATGCTATAAACAAAGAGATAATGGCGTGTTGTTAAGTCGCCATTATCTCTTTGTTTATAGCAACGCTCCGGATTCTATGTATATTTATAGAAACATGCAACCGAAATTCTTATCTCAGGAGTGAATTTATCCCAATAATTTGTTCTGATGACGACCGTCTAAGGTCGAAACTGGTCAACCAAAATAAATTCAAACAGCATTCTTACGATGTGTTGGTGATCTGTTTTATTTATTTTTAAATTATGAGATTGTTTACTGTTTACTATCTTCACTGTTTTACTGATGTTACATACATGTATCTTGAGTAGAGCCCCTTTTTTTCTCTTGAAAATGGAAAGTCCGTTTTTAAACCCGTTTTTTCTACTTTAATAGATGACGAAGAGGTTCACGGTGAATCTTCCCGGAGGTCAGAAGAAGGTGCTACGGATTAGCCCTCAGTCTACGCTGGAGCAGGTTCGAGCCCAGTTGTGTCAGGAGAGACAACTCGATCCGAGTCGACTCGTGTTCCAGCTGCCCTCTAACCCACGACAACAACTCAGCCTGCAGACGACAATCGCAGAACTCCCGACAAGTGAGGTCAACTTGACTGGTGCAAACGGTAAGTGTGATAATTAGAAGCTGAGATATTTAAAACATGTGAATAAAATACTCTGTATTGAGACTCAAGAAATGCAAATATGAGACTCCCTGTGTGGGCTATGATACTCAGGTGACCGTTAAGGCCTGTGGGCCTCTTGTTAAGTTCCTTTTCAGCATGCAAGATAACCCAGTGACTATTGCATGCTGCTTACCAAAATAGATTCTTTACAATAATTTACTATCAAATATTTGAAATAAGGAAACGATTATGCAATATTAAACGCCGAAATCTTGTATATACCTACTGATTTGTACGCTGTTTTCCTGTGACATTGTCGAAAAACGCGTCACCCACCAGCTGTGTAGTAAGCGCTTCCTGTCGCATTTCTACACTGGGTTAAATCCTCGCTTTTCTATACAGCTTCCTTCCTCCCTCTCCATGTTATTTAATTATTTACACACACACATCAAAATATTGGACGACAGATTAACGTCATGTAAAGAGTGGATTGATTCCGTGTGCCCCCCGGAGACAGCATGGGACAGTGTATGAGTTCCCACAAGCCCCCTCCCCAAGGTGAGACTCCGAGAAGGGACAGCTAGTGTGTTAGAGGCCGGTGTAAATATCCAAGGGAAAGTCGTTAATATTCAATATTGTCATTAATTTTACTCGGAAGGTAGGATGGGTTAATTTGTTTGATATCTCCGACCAAGTTGACATCTTACTATTGGTAAGAATAGACTGTATGTCCAGTTGAATTGGTTTGAATTGCATGGATCAGAATGGTCAAATTCTTGTATTGTTCAAGCATTGAAACCTAGTCACAAACCCTGGTGTATAAGCTTAGTACTAGCCCTAAGTTCTGAAGGTCATACACAACTTGACTCGATATCTTTTCAGTAGCGTAGGTTTCAAGTAGTTCATTCAGAAAATCACTTTGGATGAAACTCAGGGATGATAAGATACTTGAGCTAATTAGATACATGTTGTAAATTTTCATTGTTTCAATATGAGAAAGTCAGACCATATAATAAAGGGGGTGACAATCAGTAACTTTTGATACTTATTTAGCTAATATTTCGTTGAAAACAGAAATGCATGCACTAAATTTAATGTTCCTAGTATTTCTTAAATTTCCAGGAAATTGATTCATTTATGTATTTTAGGGAAATTCATTAAAAAAAATAATGGCACAATCTGTGGTTAGGTCTGTTTTATGTTGTGATTTTTTTTTTTGTTACAGTTATGCTGGATGGCGCCAAGTCAATGCCCGACCTTTCGATTGGGAGGAGTCAGTCGATGAAGACTGCCGAACCCCCCGCCCCCTACATGCCAATGGCTGGAGAGGGGAAGAAGAAAAAAGGCTTCTTCTCTTTCCTGAAGAAGGACAAAAAATTCACTGTTGTAAGAATTTATTTCCTAAACATTTCCTCAAAAGTTCACAGAAACACATTTTCAAATAAATTTGTATGATTACCGTATTCGTCCTATTGAGCGCCCCGGGCACTTAGAAAATTAGAAAAAGGGGGCGGTTATTAGGTCCGTCTGTTGTGAAACGTGTATTGTGTAAAAACTTATGTAAACCATAAATCTATATTGAAACATACATTTTTAACTGCATCCCAATGATGCCAACATCGGTGGACTTGAGATACCATGTATTATGAAATTGAATGCAGTACCAAGATTGCAAGAAAAATTAAAAGCTCTGCTGTAACGTAAGTTTTACTGAAGGAGGAGGGGGGCCCTTATTCTTGGAGGATTGGGAAAGGTCCCGGGGGGTGCTCAATAGGACGAATACGGTATTGATATTGAACTTTGTCACAGTCAAGAGAATTTTAATGTGAATGTGTTCAACCACGTGACGTTTCTCAAATTGTGTTATTGAATCATGTACAACTTTTATAGTAAGATTAAAGTGATGCAAAGTCATTCATATATATTATAAATTGAAAATGACCTAGTACCCTAATTTTTCTCCATACGTACCTTAAAAGATTTGAACGGAATGATAGTGTGATAAGTGGTCTGTTGAGATTAGAATTGATATCTTCTTCTTTCTGTTCCATCAGTAAATGGAGAGCAGATAGATATGGTGTGTCAGAGAGTGACCAAACTGGACTAGATTTTCACAGCTTTAGAAATCTCAATATAGTATTTCTTAACACAATCCATCTGCCCAATTGTTCCATTTGTGTTAGGGTGACATTTTTGAAGAAACAATAAATGAGAGAACTGTTGTTAAGAGATATACAACATGTGACAAACTTGATCTTGACCTCCCACATCTTATGTGACAAGCATGACCTTGACCTCCCACTCCTCATGTGACAAGCATGACCATGACCTCCCACACATCATGTGACAGCCATGACCTTGACCCCCGAGGTTCAACTGTATATGCAGTGTCATGTAAACTTTGGCCCTACTAGTGTATAATCTGTATTGAAGAATTTTTTTAAATTTTGAATAGTCCATGAATACAGACCTGAACCATGCCGGAAAACCTCAACAAGCCTCGACGTCACGGAAGGACGGAGGAAGCCCCCCGGCCGTGAGGCGGAAGGTAGAGTCGACAGAACGTCCAAAATCAATGTTTGTGACTTCCTTTGCCAATGTGGCAGTGAATGGACCAAAATCAATGCAGACCTCCACCAGTGAGGTGGATGTTCGCGGCCAAGCGGCTCCATCGGTGCAAGTCAAATCTGCCCCGGCTCTTCATTCAGTGAGGGAGCATCCTGTCGCGGTACCTCCCATCAAATCTGGGAAGAAAAAACGTGCACCCCCTCCTCCTCAAGTCAAGCCTCCACCTCAGGCTGGTGTTGCGACTGCAGACATTACTGTAGAAAGCACACAGACGACGCCTTCACAGGCGGAATCAAGGATCCCAGAAATCGTATCATCCAATCAACAGCTAGCTCAGAAATTACATTCCAGAAATAGTTCGGACTCCAGCGGTTATCATGAGCTCACTCTGAGCGGGGCTGAGTCCCCGGATACCGCTAAAATCGAGGAGAATTTAGAACTGAAAGTGAACACAAACATTACGCCTGGAGAGGGCCATAAAAACAGTGGAGATAGCGGCATACGTGACATGTCTTCTCCCCGGCGTAAAGTACGGCCGGGCATCGAAGCCATGGAAACGGGAGCGAGTCAAACACTGCCATTGGATAAAGTAGGGAAGAAAGAAATGTCAAGAACTAGGTCATTAGAACGAGCCCCTGGTGCTAAGAAGAAGAAAGCCCCTCCCCCACCCCCAGGTAATGTGACTGCCCTGTCAGATTTCGGATGGGAAGGATTGTGGTTTGGTTTTTCTTACATGCAATCTTCAGTAAAATTAAGACTTGGAATTTACACTCACACACTTTTGAAAAGCACAATGATTTTGTAAGCACAATGATTTTGTAGTGATGATTCAGATTATTTGAAC
Source organism: Ostrea lurida (assembly GCA_903981925.1). Lineage (NCBI taxonomy): Eukaryota > Metazoa > Mollusca > Bivalvia > Ostreida > Ostreidae > Ostrea > Ostrea lurida. Next base: position 15,012 of record CAJDSM010028409.1, read on the forward strand.
CATACGTATTGATGTGATAGGTTCAAGAATAATTTCCAGTACTAGGACTAAGTCTATATGAGATATGGGTCAAGATTATTTTCAAGTGCTAGTTTAGATAATATTAGATGCTTGTGTAATTTACCATGGGATTTGCAAATCTGGGAATGGGGTTATATAAGAAACTTTTGTATTATTACCATGAAATGGTGATGGTGGAACTCGGAATACTTAAAAATTTCTCGAAAAATATTTTGCAAAAATTAAATTGGGAGAAACTTTGTCATCATTTTCATGGTAATAATGATAAAATAATATCTCATATAATTGGTTGAAATTTCTTTTCAAGATCCTTGTATGAACTATATATATGACTTTCCTATGCATAAGAAAGTACCTTTATATTCAGTAGAAATATAAGTATTAATTTTTCTCTCATGCTATTCGTTTTTATGAGATACTTTCCATTACCAAAAGGCTCTGTCATAAGGCAGATGTCCTAATACAGTGTAAAAATTACTTTGTCCAACCATTCATCTATCGGTCCATCAGTACTTTCTAAGGCACATGGTAACTATAGTTTCTTTCAGAAAATTTTGATAGATTGATAAACATGTAATGAAATAAAAAAAAAAATTCGCCTGGAGTTAGTGATATCATTTTGTCAATCATTATAATCTCAGAATAGTACATGTAGTATGAGAGAAAAAATATTTCAGTCTTGTATAGTACATATAGAATATTTAGATTTCAGCTCCACGGAATACTGTAAAATCATTTATTTTTGCTGGTTTAAGGTAGATCTCTACATCGTCATAATGGCTGACTTCCTTTCGAAATATGGATGAAAATATCACTATCAGGGTTATATATCAATTCATTTCAAAATTAAATGCCTAGCCGACTAGCTCAGTAAGTTAGCACGTTGCCTTCTGTGTTGCAGATCCTGGGTTCGAAACCAGCAGGGGTTTTACATTTTTTTCAAATTGCTTTCTACTAAAACTGCATTTTTTGACGAAATTGAGTGAATTTGAAACTTTTTATTTTCAAAATATTGTTTAACATATCCTCTATTTTTCATCCAACTGTAAAGTTTACTCTGGTGTAGCATTCCACCTTAAAATTTCATGGATTTGAATTTCATTGACATTAATTTTAGTTGTATTAAAATTCATTAAATATATATCATTTTAAGTGCAAAAATTTGTTGTGGATTCATTATTTTTATTAACCATGAAAATAACAAATATTGAATCCCAGCAAAAATTCTTGATTTTACAGTAGTTCAGACATTGCTGTTCTTCTATATAAAAGTCATTCTGTTTTTCACAACGGTGCACTCTGTGATGTCAATGCTGTATGTACTTATTTCAGTGTACCGGTATTCGGAACGGAGCACATTGTATAAATTACAGCCAAGGATAACACTTGATAATTCCAATGTCCGTTATTACAGTTATCTTGATTTTGATTGGACAAAATTAAAGCTAATTATAAAAGATAATTTACACAAGTCATCAATAAATCTGAAAACATGACATAATCATACACACTTGAAAACGAATAAAGTAATGTATGGAAACTATTCAGTTTTTAAAAATTCTTAATACATTGAGAGAATTGGAATTATAAGAATTTTAAACATTTTTTTTTAAAGAATTTATCATTGTGTAAGCTCTGGACATTTTACTCACAAACTTCGCACTTTTATTCAATTTGTGAGTAAAACGTCCAGAGTTTATCCATTGATAAATTCTTCCAAAAAAATGTTTAATCCTATTATAAATATGCTACCAAGACATTTTGGCTTTGAACAGAAATACGCAATGTAGCTGCGCGTGCTAATAAGTACATGTATGTACAGGAAAGCTTGCACCTAGAAATCCGATCTAACTAGATGATATTTCATCACTAACAAGTGCTTCCTAACCGACTATGGTTCAGAAGACTTTCTTGCAGTGTGTTGTGTGGTTTTTAGAGTGCTTTGTGGTTTTTAGAGTGCTCTGTTTTTGCACCCTCTTTAGGTCACGCTCCGCCCCCAGAATCTGCTCAAGCTCCTCCCCCCGATCCAACATCTGTTTCTCAAAAGGCATCTATTCCTAAACCCGCTCGGAAATCCTCCGATTCGACTGCCCCTGTTCCTACCTCTACCCCCAGATCTTCCGTTACGAAAAGTAAGTGATCATTGTCTATAATTTTGGGGTCATGGTTCAGTGAGGACATCAAATGCTGGATTAGTAAGTGGTAAAAAAAAAACTTCAAATGACATGATCCTAAAATTTAATGTGTTTTTATTCACTGAAATGTACAGATCTCGGTCTGATGAATTTATAGAGTAAAAGACAACTACAGTCGAACCTCGGTATCTCGAACACCAATATTTCGAATACCATGGTTATGTTGAAGTGATTCAAAAGGCACACCCCACTTATTTTGTATATTACCCTCAATATCCCGAATCCTCGGATATAAAGTTTTTTCTTGGTCTCATTGAGTTCAAGATAACGAGGTTAGACTGTATATGTAAGAAAAACAGAAAAAAGTAATGTGTTACATACCAACTTTAATTTTTGTGTAAGAAATATTTAGAAGACTCACAGGTACCCAACCATTCAATGACGCGAGTATGAGTTTTGTTACAGTATAATTATGATCATCTTCGCTAGCCAAGGGTTTTCGGTCCTGCATTTTGCAATGCATATCAGCCAAGGGTTTATGGGGAGCGGAGTGGACCGAAAACCCTTGGCTAGCGAAGATGAATTATGATATTTTTCTTCCATTCCTAAAACTATATCTACAAGCACCATCTACATGTAGATGTCTGTCTTTCTATCTCACTTTATTAGAAATATTTTTAGGGCTATGTAAACGCTACAGTGGAGAGGCAATTTATCTGTTTGTACTCAAAACAGACAGTGTGGCATGAAATGAAGGTTATCTGGCCAAGGCCAAGTTCACCAATAAAAAAAAAGTTTGAAATTTTTGTTGGTGCAATATATCTTTGTAATGTAGATGTGTTAGAAGTTCAAACCGGACAACAAGTTTGCTTATAACCAGGCAATTTATCATGAGCTTAAATTAAGGTCATTTGGTCAAGAGCAAGGTCATTGTTAAAGAAGATAGAAATATATGTACTTGTCAGGAAGTTCTATAGAACAATCAAGGTTGTTTGGCAAGGTTAATTAAGTCACTAAATGTATTATAAAGTTCTATATAAACATGTATATATATATTTATTCAGGCTGAATAACTTTTAAAAATTGCAATAAGTGAGATATTTAATACATGCTTTCATTTGAGCATGAAGATTGCTTGATCTTAATTTTGTACTGTGAAGAGAGAGTACAGGTCATACTTTAACTTTATTATCCCGCCATCTTTGTATATTTGGAGCTAGTTAATTCTGTGTTTAGCTTGTTTATAGAACACCACATATGATCACCTTTTTCTGTAACCAGAATATGTTTCTCTGGGACCTATTATCTCCAGATTAAATTTACTGTACCTGTGTTATCAACCATTTTATTATGATACAATTATTTGAAGGACAAAACTAATTTAGAAGTTAATTGTAGTGTATGAGGAAAAATCTAACGGAAATAATATTTTGTGTTTGGTGCAGAGGATGAAACGGTGGCCATTACTGCAGTGCTGGATGACCTTGACAATCACCTTGGCGACGACCTTGAGGAGGATCAGCTGATGATGGTGGAGAACGGAGACCTAACCGTGGAGGAGGTGGATCAGCCACGCTCGCTCCGCCCCTGCTCATTTGTAGCCCCACCTCCTCCTGATGAACCGCCCCCGGAGGATGTAGAAATCGTCTGCTACAATGACATCATGGGGGTAAAGGTCGATACTGTGGATATCGGCACGGAAACCAGTGACGATAGTGCATCTTTCGACCAGGAGAGTCCAAAAAGTTCTACTAGTAAGTGCATGTAGCTAAAGACTGCAAAGAAGATCAGACCCCCTAATCTGTGATCAGAATATTAGTGTTATGTTAGCATGCATTTGTCAGCTAACTTTTATGAGCAGTGCTAGTGGGTACTTCTAAAGGCATGGTAAAGACTTTCAATAGACCAATAGTACTGTTGATACATTTTCATTTGTACCATGTACTCGATTTTTATTTTTAGTGCACAGAACGATGATAAATATTTATGATTGTTGAAATGCTTTTGTAGTGGCTTAAAGCATAGTATACACAAAAATATTCCAAGACAGTCAAAATTAAGTTAGATTTATTCATTCATTCCATGGGTCAGAGATGATTAGTACCATTCAGAGAGTTAGATAACATTAGTATCAAATACTTTTCCTAGTCTTAGATACTTTGGTGGTTTGGAAATTTTGATGATATTTAACTTTCTTATGGTGGGTTGCAGTACGAAATCTTTTCCGTAATCTTTTTTCCATTCACAAAATATTTATGAATCAATGGTGTGCATTCTATGTATAATTTTACCAATATGTCTGAGCACTTCTTAACGTGAGGGATTAGTCTGGCAAGCTTAATATTTATTCCATATTTTATAGAGTTTCAGTCAGGCATCAGACACACAAGTAAGATAGCTGTGGAAGCTTTGTATTATTTTGATTTGTAATTTACCCACGTATCAGCCTCACATTATCAACCAATCACATCACTCTAAAATATCAGCCAATCATATCAGCCTCTAAAATCAGCCAATCATATCACCATCTAAAATCAGCCAATCACAAAGAAGATTGTAGCATAGCTAAAGCTTTATGTAATCAGGCAACTGTAATTCATCCAATAGTAGATAGATGCTAAGATCAATTTTTAGATACCATTATCATATCCAGTATGATGTGATGTAATAAATTAATGGTATTTATATAATGATACAGTTACCAATATTTACTGTGACAGGTATTTCTTACTAACCAGCTAGTCTGAAGCTTTAGTAAATGCTAAAAAAAAAATAAAAAATGGAGCATTTAACATTTTTAACCCTGGCACATTTAATTTACTCAGTAACATGTACTTTTTCAAACTCTTTTGCATGTAAGAGTTAAATTTTCCTTGTACTAATCTGATTCCACTTTAATTAATGAATTTGGTGGAGTTTTATTTATATTCATGTATTTTTTTTTACCATGGTTACATAATTGTAAAAATAACAAATTGCAAGTTTTGGAAAATTGCGTTTGGCATTTAGACAATTTACAGTGATTTTACTGTCAATGTAATTTGTCTTGAATGATTAAAATGCAAGTGCATGTGCTTTAATTGAATTATGATTATATGATTATAATGAACATTATGAGAATTATAGTCCTTCCTTTTGCACTAAAGCATGTTCATTGAATACATGTTTTGTGTTACATGGTACCTGTGCTAAGTGTGTCGAACAAGTGGAGAACGTTTAGTTTTCATCATTTTCAAAAACAATGCATTAGATTGGTCAGTGCAGCTAGGAAATTTACAGTTTTTAAAAACTGACGGAATTTGGATTATCTAAAAGGGAAGAATTTATAATTATTGAATTTGATTGGCTTATCAAGTAACACAGAACATGATTGGTCAATAATTGACCAAGGAATCTTATACCTCTGTTATAATTAATGTTGTGTATCTGCAAGAGCTCATCTGAAAGAAATGAATGAATTTGGAAAGCTTTGCAGGGATGAATTTGGAATTTTGTGCAATACTGATTAGAAATGGAATTCAGAAAGTCTGAAATGAAATAAAAAAAGACCAAACAAAAAACAAAACAAACAAAAAACCCACAAAATTTAAGAGATCAAATATGAAAAAAAAGAGAACTGCAGATGAGCCTCTACTGCTGCGCCCCTGCTTTCTGTTGGTTTATTCGTTTCCTATTGCCCCACAGTGCATAGTCGAGCGGAAAGTCGGACAAGCATGACCTCCGTCACCACTATAGAGGAAATCAACATGGGCTTCGAGTTGGCCATATTGGCAGGGCAGGAAGCCATGTTGGAAGAGTCCAGCGAGGAAGGTATAAATCTAGTAGCGGAGTGGAACCTGCTGAGACAGGTGTAAGAGACAGGTGTAAAAATGGACACCCCGAGGTTCTTGTGTGATGTGAATTTTTGTCTATTGTTTGCCCTAACCTTGCACATTATTCCGTATTAATACATTTAATCTTGAAATATTTACTCCGCACTAATTCTTGCATGCATGAACTGCACGGAATGGAAACAATCCAAACTATGCATTTATCATTAACTTGTAATATTATTGGGAACAGTATCAATTAAGTCATACACAAGCTCTGTGAGATTTAAGGAAACACTTGCATAGAAACAAAAAACTTGTGGTCAGCCATAAGAATTTCACATATGCCCCCCCCCCCCCCCCCCCCCCCCAAAAAAAAATTAAGACATCACACTCATAAAACTAATTCTACCACTGAGGACCAATTCACACAGTGTGACTTTAAAATTTTTTTTAGCTATACTGACGTGTTTGACATTTTAAAATTGTGACGGTGTGTGCATAATTTCTCAGAATGCCTGTGTGAGACCCATTTTAACGAAATGACTCCAAAGATTCTCTTATACGTGTTGGTCCCTTAAATTTTGTATACTTCTGATCTCAACAAATAATTCTAAGTACTTACTCACTTTAACTTATTTGCTGTGTAATGTAACTCAATTTGACAAGTTTGATAATTTCTTTAGGTTTATTGTGTATGTTTTTAATTATTTCAGATGAGGAAGAATACAAGAATGAAATGGCTCACTTTGTTGAAAGAATGAAGAAAGAGGTTGTCAACCAGAAAGAACCAACAGAGAATGAATCAAACCCAATAAAACCAAACCTGGATTCAAGGCAGAAGATTTCTGTTGAAGAAGCCAAACTGGATCTACAGTCCTCGAGTGCAGAAAGTTCACCTAGACCCAGCCCTCGTGAAAATCAAAATAAAGTAGAGGGTGACCAGGAGGTGTCGGAAATCACTTACAGTTTCACTGTGGATGCAGTTCCTCCGGAATTTCAGGAGAGTGAAGAGGTCAAAGGTCAGAAGAATGATGATGATGATGAGGAGGAGGAATACACCGAAACCATCACTGAAATTATTTATCCACTGTCCTCCTCGGATGGACTCGGCAGCCCGAGGAGGATCCCCGATTTGGATTCCCCTAAAGAGCATGCAAAACCTGTGGTTTCTGAAGAAAAACCAAATGAGGGTGAGGAAATGAAGCAGAAAGTGAAAGAAGAAGTGCCGACTCAGCAGAAAGTGGACACTGCGCTGAAAGTTGAGGTGTCCGAAGTGGTCAAACCGGAGGAGAAACCAAAAGAACGTAAACGCGAGAAGGAGGAGTTCGTACTAACGTTTGATGATTTACAGAATGTTGATTTCACAGGACCAAAGAAGAAGAAGCCCCAGAGTCTGAACCTTAAACCAGAGACCAAACCACCAACAGAGGACGTGAAAAGACGGTCCGGTAGGAAGTCGCCTGCTGCTGTCACGTCGCCTGTGTTTGTGTTGGAGGAACTGCGATCGCGATTCAAGTCTGATGGCGAAGACAATGTTTTAATTACCCCGCTCAGGGAGAGTCGCAGTAATGGAAGCATTAAAGAGAGATGCAATGAACTGAGTTTCACCCCCAGCACAGAGGGGGAGCAGGAGCACGTAATGGAGGAGAAATCCATCACTCTAATGGCCCATCCCGCTGTGAGGTCACCTGACCAATTCTTACAGAAGGACAAAATCATTGTAGAAAAACTTGATCTCTCCAAAGATGTGACTGATGGTTCTTCAGAACCAGAAAAGATGAAGAATAGTGATATTAATGAAGACAGTGTAAATAACAATGAATCTGCTCCGATTTCTGCTCGAGACAGTTTGAACAGCAATGGTTCTGCTCCGAATTCTGCTCGAGATAGTGAGGCCAGTACAGAACTTGGAAATGACCCGTTGGAACAAATGCAACAGCAGTTTCAAATGTGGCAGACTCAGCTAGAACAAAATCAAAAGTTACTTGCATCTCAGCCGGTTTCGATGGATGAAAACTCTCTACAACTGCAGGAACAACTTAAGAACCAAATTGAGATTCAGAAACAAATGCTTGCTCAAATGCAGAAAAGCATGGAAACCCTTGCTGCCCAAACACAACCAAAAACCTTAGACTCTCCGAGAGACAGTGTGGACAAGTCGGAATCGTCTAGCCGTCAGTCGGAATCGTCTAGCCGTCAGGATTTGATCCCTAGCCCCCCAGTCCTACCTCAGATGAGGATGAAGTCCGATTCTTTGGACAAAGAGAAAAAATCCAAGAAGAGAGGCAGCAAGAGGTTTGAGCCCAAGCTTGACCCGAGGGAGGAGTTGATGCTCCAAATCCGCGGCTTCCAGGGACGCAGTGCCCTTAAAAAGGTGGGCGAGGTGTTTTCTTCTTCAACATGCACTGACTTTCTATAAGAATTACATCTTGAGGATGTTATAAAAAGTGTTTGTTATAAGATGTAGATTTGATGGAGGATGTCTATGAAACACGGATGATCCACAGTTGCTATGTCTTAACAATGTCGACTGTGACATTTAACAATGTCGAGTCCTGTGACATTGATCCAACAATGTTCTGACCTTGACATTCTTTTGATTGAATATGAAATCTATAGATCTAAGTATTGCTAAAAAAAATCATAGGAAGTGAATTTTGTACAATTTGTTCTATCATGTTCAATTGCTTATGGAAGGTGGAAATTTGATAAGAATTAAATCATTTATACGGTACAGTTTAGGTGAATTTTGAATGCCCACTTTCCCCAGTGGGCCAGCCACTTGAAATCACAGTGGGCTCTAAGAGTAGACATTTACCTGATAGTATAGTTCAGATAAAATAACCCACTGCATTCCGTGGACATTTAAATGACCATTCTAAAAATAGCCCACCAACGTCAGTGGGCAAATTGATTTCCACCCGATTCGTACTATATGTGTTGAAAATCTACTGTAACTCTGATAACTGTTTCTGTTTTGTCTCTGTAGGTTCAGTTGAAACAGACAAAATGGGTGTCTGGACCAGCAATTTCGCAGTAAATGTGGTGCCTTAGTTAATGTAGAGACTAATCCAGCTACTGAATGATGCTGATGTCATCCTTACAGAGACCAGTACCCAAGGCAGCAAACGGGAGCCGAAAATTTGTGATATAATCAACAGACATCCGGTCAGGGATCTCCAGAAGTCTCCAGGTCAAAGGTCGGGGGTCACAAGGTCATCCATCGGAGCACGTGAACAAAATATTCTGTGGTGAATTTTCATGGAATTAAAATGATTCGTTCTACTGTGATTGCTGAGGACAATTCGTGTTTGTGATAGTATTTTTTATACTACAAAGTTAAAAACAATTCAAGCAGTGTTATATCATGTTTTAGCAGTCTTCCAAAGAACTTTGTCAAGGGCATATATCTTGTCATATCACTGGCCTTGACCTTTAAATTTCATTCATATGATTATGGATGTACTACATTGTAGCTGGTTTCATTCACCAATTTTGAGGAAAGATTTAACCTCTTGTAGGTATTTTTTTTTTAAAGTATCAAGAAATCAAAAGAAAGTTTATTTTTGTACATATACGTATGTCTGGAAAAGCAGAAGTAACAAACCAGATATATAATATATATTTAAACTTTATTTTTCTACAATGTACCAAGTCAGTGTTTATAGCTTTGTAAGTGATTAACAATTGCACTGACAATTTGTTTGCATTGCATAATTTAAAGGTATATTTTTTGTAATCTTTTCCATTTTATTTGAGAAAAGAACACAGATATGAATCAAATTTTTATTTACAGAACAAAAAAAAAAAAAATGGTTTATTCCCCTTTGAATCTAGACCGTAATCTGTGATTGATAATCAGCATTTTTTTTTTTTCGTTGACGACAAATGTTCCTATATAGCAGTGATAATCGGTGAAGCTAGAGTGTGTTTATACATCATATCATCATCGTTATGTGTACGAATTAATTACGCTTTATCTCGTACATTTGATATTCATATGTTTACAAAGTGCAATCTTACAGAGTTCATATATAGTACAGTTTCATGTGTTAATCACCCCATTTCTAACCATTAATTACAATGTTAATTACAGTGTTCATAAACAAAACAGATATGTGTGTAGTCAAAGGACGTTATGAAACTTTTTACTATCAGGAAGTTAGTACCAAGGTATTTTTTTTTTAATTTTCATTATTTTCTATATTCATTTTTCATGTGAAAGATTGTTAACTTTTGCATGGATCGATTTTTATTCCATTTTATGTCTAAATGTTGAATGTTATATATGTATTTATGTAATATTAATCTGTGATGTAGAATGTACATGTATATGGGGATTATCAACTCATGTAATCAGATGTTATATAATATTTCACTATCAAGTTGAAGCTCAGTGCTTCACTGCTGTATGATGCAGATAGTATACAGTTTCACATTTTGTTTTCCCGACATTAAATTTTGTAATGCTTTTTCTTTCCAACATTTATTTAGCACAAATGAATTTCATTTTTTGAAAATACATGTGGATATATGAACTACATGTGACATTTCAAGTGGAAAGTATGCCTGCTTAAAGTGTAGTACCCTTGTACTTTCAGAAAATGAATTCTACTTTTACTTTCTACTTTCATTCTCTCTGGATTTCCTCTTTTAACAATCATATAATAGCTATATACTTGTAGACCATTACAATATGTGGAGATTATAATCAAAACCAAAAATCGTTGACCAAATTTATTCTCAAATGAATTGGACCTTCAATTTGAAGGTCATAAAATCTTATGAAAATTAAGTATATTAAAACAATTAATATATGTCTCCCCATGGAAGAAGTGAGACAATAAATATCGTGTTTGGATGGAATTCTTTCAAAGTAGACTATACTTATGTTAATCTTGTTGAAATGATCCAATCAAATTACTGATGCAGTTTATTACATTCTCAAACTGTATGAAATTTGTTGATACACCTGGAAAAGTAATTCAATCCAGTGTTGGTCTTTAGAATAGTATGAGAATTAAAATAGGGGTAAATTGACAATTTGACACAATATTCTGTGAGTTGTTGCACTCTCTCTTTCTCTCTGCATACACAGCGGCCAATGTATAAGTCATTAAACATGTGTAAGTCAATATTTTTTTTTATTTGTATCTTATTCATTGTATACATATATTGAAGGGCTTTGTGTCAGTTTGGATACAGAGTCATTAAAACCAGAAATTTTGATAATTTCTTGTTCTCTTGATGAAGGGACAACAAAGGGGGGGGGGGGGGGGTATGTCATACAAGGCCATCTACAGGGGGGTAACTTAATATGGGGGAAATTCGACTGAATGTACAATAGTCTCGCAATACATGCATATGAAGGAATAACCCACTGATGCAAATTTTTCTCCATTGATGTAGAAATGAAATAGAAATTTGGTATAGTTTTCTACTTGATTGGTACCGCTTAAGTGTTAAGCTGGCAATCTGTAGGTTCGTGCCTTTGAGTGCAGAAGGGATGGTGGTTTCCTTGGGGGGAAATCCCTTTCATTGGAGACACCAGTATAAGAAGTTCCGAGTAATGCTTAGGACAGTATATATACGGTAGCCATTTCATTGGAGAAGTTCCAAGTAGTACCAAGCATTGCATTGCTATGGGACAGTACCGGTATATATAGCCATATCCGGTCCAGAATCTTAATGTGGCGCTACATCTTTTATGAACGAGCCGCCCCCCCCCCCCCCTCCCTCGATTTGCACACGTTTGATTTGATAATCAATGAAATATATATTGGTAATGATTAGTAATAGGTAAATATGTCGCCAAGTATCAGCGGGAGACCTATAGTAATCAGCTTTTCCGTCCGTCCGTCACAAAACAGTTTTCGCGCGATAACTCGAAAGGGCTTGCACCAATCAACATGAAACTTTAGGACAGTGTAAATATTCATTGAGGTCAGCTCCCTTTCGATTTTGGAAATTTTCTGATTTCGCGTTGCAGAAATATAGAACTTTTTTCCTAAAAATGGTGTTTTTCAGTTTTCGTGCAATAACTGAAAAACGCTTTCATTAATAAAATTGAAACTTTTAGAAAGTGTATACCTCCATACAGGCAAGCTCCCTTTCGATTTTGAAAAAAATTCTGATTTCCCGTTTTCGAGTTATGGAATTTTATTTATAAAAAAGGGAAGTAACTCAAAAATGTTTGCAGAAACATGTAACGGTTTTGGAAAGTGTTAGAATGCCTATCCTCTCGCAACTGGTTGATGGAAGAACAATATATCAGCAGTCAGTTGCTGCGAGTCTGTGTTGTGTTTTGTGTATGAACTCTGTGAACAAGATAAAGCAAAGGTATTCATCAGAGGATCTCAAAAATCAAACCTTGCACACGTTTCCCATGGAGAGAGGATGTACCCTATTGATTTCAAGTCAGAGTTTCAAAGGTCAAGGTCACTTATTGACTATTTTTAAAAATCTTGTGAACACGATAGAAGCAATGACATTCATCAGAGGATCACTAAACATTCCAAAATTTACCTATGGAGAGGGGATAACCATATTTATTTTTAAGTTTAAGGTCAAAATCAAAATCACTATGAGTACTGCCTAAATATCAGCGAACAAGTTGAAGACACAGCATCCATCAGAGGAATCATCAGGACCTTCCACAAAATATGCCCATGGAGAAGTATTAAACCTACTGATATTTAAGGTCATTGATCAAAGGTCAAGGTCATTATTGACTATTTCTTAAAAGAATTATCTTGCGAACATGATATAGCAAGGTCAATCATCAGAGGATCACTAAACCTTCTACTACTATTAATGGCTCAACCAGCGGGACCCTCTGTGATGTGGCCACATCACATTTTTTCTAGTTTTATTTGTTGACGCATGAGTTCCATGCTTTTCAAAGTGAAATGACCTTTTTTTATTTTCTGAAAGAAATATGCGAAAAATAGACGTATAAATTTGTGGCGTTGTACATAATAATGATTTTAATTTTAAAAATTAAATATTCATCTTAAAACACTCAACCGCTTCCAGGGGCGGATCCAGAAATTCGAGTTAGGGGGGGCGCAATATCCTACGAGTCTGGGGGCCGCCTTGAGGCCCCCAGTGGGTCCAGGGCGAAGCCCTGGTGGGGGCCCAGGAAACTCCAGAGTTTTAAGAGATTTTGTAGGGCTTAAAATTTGTTTCCAAAGTAGTCATTTTCACTATATTTCTGTCATTTTCAATCTATAAAATGACGCAAATTTTGCCAAGGTTTTTGAATGGAATTTATACCTTTTCTCAGAAGAGGGGAGCGCCGTGTGTAATTTATTAATTTTCCAGTGAAAAATAAGATTATATATTACACTTGGTAAATTTTAGGGGAGGGGTGCGCCCCCCCCCCCCCCTTAAATCCGCCACTGGCTTCCCTTGCTTGTATAGTTTGACCTAGGACCAAATTGGACCTGGTGCAAATTTAGACCCAGGCAAGGCGTTTAGGGTAAATGTTTCTTTCTCCAACGCCCAAGTTTTACAAAGGGGACATAGGAAAAAAATCATAGGGCTATGATTACTGATATAGCATGGTCGTTATGTCTCTTCAGAGCCGTCTTTAAGAGAGATGTGAAAGCTCTCGACATTGACCCAGAGACTTGGGAGGGACATGCAGATGACCGTGGGAGGTGGAGGGACATCCTGAACCAACATCTGAAGTCAGGAGAAAAGAAGCTGCTGCAACAAGCCGAGAACAAGCGGGCTTGCAGAAAGGAGGGCCACATCTCCGACAGACCAGCGACCACTCGCAGATGTGACCTCTGCGGGAGACATCTGCGGGAGAGATTGTCACTCACGCATTGGTCTCTACAGCCACACGAGACGCTGCTCTAGCCGAGCAGCGAGCCAGCCCAGATACTAAGATGTACTTTCCATGGTCAACTCTGACCGACGGAGGCCTACTACCTATATGGTCGATACCCGGGGGTCGATACGCTCTCGTTCCCAGCTAGGTAGAACTTGCAGATTCCGGTCAACGGAGGTAGGGTGGGGCAAAACTTTGGACAATTAACTAAATTATATTATAATCAATAAATAAAGAACATAGATAAACAGTTTAATAACACCCCCCACCCACCCCCCACCACCAAAGCGGGGATTTAGTTCCGTGCACTCTCCATGCCTGTTGCCCAATCCTTTTTAATTGTTCAATAATATACATTGTATGTTTAAATTAAATCCTCTAGAACCACATAATTCTACGAAACTTTCATTGATTGTTTGTTACATGATGCCATTGTGCACCTTCTATTTTAAATTTGATCTGGAAGGTCTGCTGGGGAGCACGGGGGCATCACGAAGTGAGCTTTGCAGCATCAAGCGTACAAAGAGAGGTAACTCTAAAATACAGACGCGCGGGATGCTCTGATGAGCAATGCGAAAAACACGACTAGATTACTGTAAACAAGATAATTTTGAGGCAAAATATCAAATCGGCCTCTAAAACTTTACCATTATGATAATTTGCAAATATTGCAGAAACGAAACATACTTCAAAAACGTAGTTATTGTAAACAGAATGCAAGGCATACCCCATTCTCTTGCACAGAGTTGTCGGTCCTTTCTCTCCCTTGCATCGTTTTACAAGATTTTTGTAAAACCTTTGAGAGAATGGAAAAACACTACTTGTGAGTGTTCCTTACTTTGTAAAATATTAAAAAAGATAATAATCAAATAACATATTTGTTAGTTTTGGCTTATAACTTTCTTTTTTAAATGTTTAAACGCAAACAAACGTTTAAAAATTGAAACTTAAAAGACCAAAAATAACAAACCTTGTATTTAAAACGGGAGTTGACAGAGCTGTAAGGCTCTATGTCACGTGTTGATGGCGATATTATTATCTGCGACTCTGATTTGCACGTTACGGGTATTTTAAACAAAGCAATAAACAAAATATACATAAATATAACTATTTACAGAATATTCCAACCAAAATAACTTGCTTTTATTTATCTATTGATCGAATACTAGTAATATCTGGAAGCCCTTATAATGAATTGCTGCTATATATATTGTATATAATATTCGTTGAATAATGAATAAGAATCAAACGTATTGATTAGTTACTATTTAAAGCTTCTATCTATATATATTTTTAAAATCTTTTATTCAGAACTTTATGTATTATATTCTTGATAAAAAATAATCACTCTACGGAAAAAAACTTTAAATAAAGTAATTTCTCCTTTCCCCGTGCGCACTTTATAACACAACCACAAATAGATCGACCGCTCCTGCGATCGATAATCAAGGATGTGTCATATGAAACACTAATTACATGTACACTGTCAAGGATGTTTCACTTGGAATATTATTTCACCCCCCAAAAAATTGAATCTTAAGATATAATAGTATCGTGGAACTATTTCTTTACAAAAATATACAAAATGTGTGTGAAAAATAAAGGAAATCAATGAATAAAAACAGAGTTAATGCCCTTGGATTCAAAATTTTGAAACATATACGTACATGTATCATTGATTTTTCATGTATGACTTTGACTTTAGAAATATTTTATGTTTAGCAAGATTTTTTTTATCAATAACTATCGGAAAAGATTCCTACGAAATGTATTGTTAAAATCATGCATAAATTTAAATAAATCATTGATTTTGCAATATCTGATGACATCAAAGAAGGGTGCAATTACTTTAAGGAAAAACATCCATCAGTCATCAACACTGTCAAGTTGTTTGACGTACCAGGGTAGACATCTTTTTTCATCTCCAAAATCGCAACACGTAGTCAGGGGCGTAGCTAGGACCATTTTAATG
>CAJDSM010028410.1:6606-18684 GCA_903981925.1 Ostrea lurida
TACACTACATAGATTAAATACAGTTGAACCTTGTTATCTCGAACTCGATGGGACCAATAAAAAAGTTTGAGATATCCGTGAATTCGAGATATCGAGGGCAAAAATACTAAAAAATAGGTGGTTGGGACCTCTAAATAAGTTTGACATATCTATGGTGTTCGAGATATCAGTGTTCGAGATAACGAGATTTGAACTATCATTCAATTTTATTTCACGTGATCACCTAGCGCCGATTCTCATTGGTTAAAACACCTTTTAAGAATTGAGGTGATTTTTTCAATCACGTACCTGAAACAACACAGTAAAGTCAAATGAACATTATTTTGTTGTTGCAATATAAAATTAAATGAAAGAAATAAATCTTATATTTTTTCGGGTGATATGCAGGTTATCACCGAGATTGATACCTACATCACCCGAAAAAATATAAGATTCATTTCTTATGTAATACATAATATGCCTGACATTTTTCACACAAAATTGCAAAGACTTTTTCAATCTTTCTTTGACTATGAAAATCAAAATGTTGGCAGTTAGCTTGACCTCATGAGAGAGGTCAACAGGTTTTCCACACAAACTTCTTGACCCTGAGAGACATGAAATAACTGTAATTACTTAGATATTTCAGATGTTTCATAAAATGTTGTTCAAAATCATTTTTACAAAACTCAGTTGTGATGATGAATATATAAAACTGAAATAACAGCAGTGCATCCTGAACCAAGATTTGGTTGGGTTTTTTTTTTCTTTTTCAGCTGCCGATTATTTAGTTCTCTTTTCAGCTGCGATCGTATTGTCATTTATCAACACGCTAATTTAGCCATCGGAGTAATTTCAAGGAAATGAAAATCCTCCACTGGGGAGTCTTCCAAGTCACTTTTGCGTTTTACAGAAAAACATATATCACAATCCCTTGACATCCAAACAGCAGAGAAATCAATTACAGCTTGTTAATGGTCAGAGAGTAATTGTCAAAGAAATGTGCCCCAACAAGTCCATTTTGTTAAACTCAAAAGTTCACGATATTGCTCTGCAAGTGTAATGATACAAGTTTTATGGCTCTCTCTGAATCCCTCTACCAGAACATCAAGGACTGACGCTTGGCAGTGTCTGAAACTTTTCATTGAATTCAATGACTTGCGTCGCTTTAAAACTAGACTTTGGTTTTTAGATATCATGTAACAAATTGCTATACCTCATAAACAATGATGATATTGCCCTTACAATCAAGGTTGTAATTATTGTCATTGCTAATACCAATGAAATCACGAGAAGAAAGCATTTTGTTTTTTGACTCTGCAGATTTAATACTACAGAAACAATGATGGTCCTCCTGGTATTGATTGCTTAACACTGTACAAGAAGCAGATGACAGATATATGATGGACCCTCCTAGAATTAATTGGTATAAAAATCAAACAGCAAAACTATTAATTTGCTGTTCTCCCAGAAATCAAATTGGGTGTGCAATTCTCTTAATGTCAATGTAGTAGCTCTCATTTTGTTTATAACACCATTTTGTTACTGTGAACATTTTGCCCAGTGATTAAGAATAGGGTATTTTTAAAGTGTTGAGAAATGCAACCACCTTTTGAAACTTCACCGATTTAACCCCGACTTTACATGTATTGCCTGCATGTCCAGATATAGTGTGCTATGACTTCTCCATGACTTTGCATGTACTTGTCCCACCACCTGTCCAAATTTAGTGTGCAATGACTTCTCCCCGACTTTACATGTTTAGTGTGCACTGGCTAATCTCCCCGACTTTGCATGTTTAGTGTGCAATGACTTCTCCCTGACTTTGCATGTTTAGTGTGCAATGACTTCTCCCTGACTGCATGTTTAGTGTGCAATGACTTCCCCCTGACTTTGCATGTTTAGTGTGCAATGACTTCTCCCTGACTTTGCATGTTTAGTGTGCAATGACTTCTCCCTGCCTTGCATGTTCTGATGGTGCGTCAGTTCTCTTTGCAGCAAGAAATGGTAGTTGAAGTATTTTACAGTCATTGGACAATGTACTCCTCTCCTAATATGTAATTGGTAGAAAATACATGATTGAAATTTCTAATTTATTTCATTGGTTGAAATAAGTTTGATTACATATTCGTTTGAAAAAATGATAAAAATACTTAAAGCATTAATGATATCAGTTCACAGGGGCCCCTTATCCAGGCACTGTTCTCTATCACACACATATATAGGGATTTTGTGAATCCCCATTTGTCCTGTGACATACTAGATATAAATAGTAATTTTATATGTGTGATAGAGAACAGTGTGGATAAGAGGCCCCTGTGGTTTACTTTGTAAGGTGTTGTTCTAAAGACATGTTTTAAAAAAATATACTTGTGAAATATTATTCCTTCAGCAACTACCAGCAAATTACTCATTGATGAATGTGTCAATTTCAGTGACACCGCAGCTGACAAAAGCAACGCCAACGTGGCATAATACGCTGCACTAATTAGAGTAGAATTCATATTTCTGCAAAGTTAGCAATGTCCTTATATGTACTCATTCCTTTTTATGGTTATTAGAAACAATAGGCCATCCTTTACTTGGCATAAGGTGCATAGGTACCTAGCCCCAATATAGTTTGGTCTCTATTATACCTACAAGGTTTTCATAACAGCTGATATATCGGGGTATGACCTTTAACTTTGACCTCTGACCTTGAAAAGCAATAGGCATCTTCATCTTATCATGATGATCAAATGTACCAAATTGTAAGATTCTGGACTTATGGCTCAATCTGTAGTGTGCCATGTTTTCCTGGTATTAAGTGATCATACTACAACCTTGACTTTTGTCCTTGAAAAACCAATAGGCATCTTCCTCTTAAAATGGTGATCAAATGTACCAAGATGTAATACCTGGAGCTTATAGTCAGTCTGTATCCTGCCCAGCCCGACAGATATGAACAGACAGATGGATGACGCCACACCCATAATACATCCTGTCTTTGACCGAAGACATTCTTATTTTAGATATTTTCTTAATTCTATCTTGGCTTTAGTTTTTAGTCAAGTCATACTGTAGATCACTAAATTAAAAAAAAACCAAACTACTACTCAATACTAATTAGGACAATTGTCAATAACAATTAATTTGATTAAATAAATTTGGTTTTTCAATCGTGACAGTATGAAACTGTGAAGCTTCCCATCGACATTCTTCATAAAAGTACGCCAACGAGAAGATAAAAAGTACGCCAACAAGAACCACGGTTCATACTCTCATGTATTTCCAACATTGATATTAATGGTTCATGTTTGCATTCTAATTCCAAGCTGGTAAAACAATCAAGATCCATACGTGAAGAGTTCACAACTGACATCACATGCATGGGGAAATGGCTATCACGGCAATTTGTAAAGAGCATTGGCACTGCCAATATTGAACCATAAACGACAAGTTGGAAACAGACTTATTTAATCTAGTTATAAACCTTGTGCCAGACCAATCACTTAACTTGGTCAATCCAGCATGTCTCACACGACTTTATGTGGAAGGTATAGCTACAACTTGTTAGAGATGGAAGTACAAATATAAATGGGTATATTTTATTCCTAATTAAACAACACATTATGTGATTGTTTGACAACAAGCTAGAGAATTAAAACATTATTGAAAATTGTAATTTTCATGAAAAAATCTTTAGGAAAGGGGTAGAAAACAAATCTTAATCATTTTCAGCGAATATAGCATGGCCATAGTCTGCAAGCACAAGTTGCAATGAACAAAACATATTCAAATTACTAGAAGCCCATAGGCAGAATTGATCACCGATCCGTGTAAACCTTGCCATTGCAAAGCCTAATGTAAAGGAACTTGAATCAGCACTCTTGGATATCAATTTGACATGCAGTGGTTCTTTCAAGTAACAAGTATAAAATGTTATATGCCAACTGCAACCCAGTCCTTAAGATGCAAAAATTTGTGTATATGCAAAATGATCAAAGGTTAACATGTGTAAACTTTGTTTTGGTCATTTTCAATATACAGTACCTTGATATTGCCCAAAGAAAATTATAACTGTTTATAAATATAATACATGTAATATCAGTTTTGCTTAATGTAGTGGCATACTAGACCCGTGGGGATCTGGGTTAGAACTTAGAATAGGTCCTCAGCATCCCCTTCCGTGTCGTAAGAGGCAACTGAATGGGGCGGTCATTCGGATGAGAACCACAAAAACCGAGGCCCCATGTCACAGCAGGTGTGGCAACGATAAAGATCCCTTCCTGCTCAAAGGCCCTGAGTACCGAGACATAGGCCTAAATTTGGCAGCCCTTCACCGGCATTGGTGACGTCTCCATATTGAGTGAAATATCTCAGTGCGATGTAAAACAATAAAATAATCAATCATATCATACTGTAATTGTCATATTTCTTTGAAAAGACAAGTATCTATTTTCCCAGCAAAATGCAGCAAATCTAGAGCTTTGAAAAGATGACACTTGCAAAATTCTCCATAGGAATTTTTTATAAGTTAGCCACATTATGCACTATATGGGTCATGAAGCCCTAAACTGGTACCCTGTTGGCTCTCGCTTCTCTCAAGTACAAACAGGATATGCGCCAATTTTCGACAGCCAGGATTCAGGCTGTATCGTTATTTCACGTATAATGCGAGAGTTCATTTCAAAATCAACGCCGCTGCTAGACAATGACGTCACAATCTACTATACACTACGTTACGAACACCGTGAAGCAAGAAACGCAAGCGCATCATTCCGGGACGCAACAATGGCATCTCTGTAGTGGCAACATTAAAGTAAACTGACCAATGAAATCGGCTCATTTGAGAAAACCAAAGTACGTACGTTTACCCGTTATTTGTGTGAGCACCAATCAATGGGGTACCAGTTTAATGAAAGCCCCACCCTGGTACAAGAACCCCTGACACCCAGGAACCATGAATTTCACAATTTTGGTAGAGGCTTTGCTCCTGATAATGAGGTACTGAGCTTGGTAAAAAAAAAAATCCTGGAGTCAAAAAAAGAAGAAATCTACAGAAATAAATACATTTCCCATCCAGGTATTAGAATCTCTGTCCAGGGGCCATTAAATGTTGATAGGACTAATCTTTTATTATTAGAGTGTGCTACTTAACTTGGATGTTTACAAAAGACTTCACAGAAGTAAAGATTATTACTAAATGCTCCAAACAGCATGCCCTAACATAAAATCCTGAAAACTGGGGTCATGGTCTTGTGGATATACATCCTTTCTTATCATGACTTTATATGTACAATTATGTCTGATAGCTGATGACCTGAAATTCACGGTAACCCCAATCATAGTAATACAGGCACAGTTAAACTTTGATATCCTCAAAAAAAATAGGTGGTTGGGACCTCTAAATAAGTTTGACATATCTATGGTGTTCGAGATATCAGTGTTCGAGATAACGAGATTTGACTGTAATACCATTATATGCATGACATTTTTCACACAAAATTGCAAAGACTTTTTCAATCTTTCTTTGACTATGAAAATCAAATGTTGGCAGTTAGCTTGACCTCATGAGAGAGGTCAACAGGTTTTCCACACAAACTTCTTGACCCTGAGAGACATGAAATAACTGTAATTACTTAGATATTTCAGATGTTTCATAAAATGTTGTTCAAAATCATTTTTACAAAACCCAGTTGTGATGATGAATATATACAACTGAATAACAACAGTGCATCCTGAACCAAGATTTGGTTGTTTTTTTTATCTTTTTCAGCTGCGATTATTTAGTTCTCTTTTCAGCTGCGATCGTATTGTCATTTATCAACACGCTAATTTAGCCATCGGAGTAATTTCAAGGAAATGAAAATCCTCCACTAGGGAGTCTTCTAAGTCACTTTTGCGTTTTACAGTAACATTATATCACAATCCCTTGACATCCAAACAGCAGAGAAATCAATTACAGCTTGTTAATGGTCAGAGAGTAATTGTCAAAGAAATGTGCCCCAACAAGTCATTTTGTTAAACTCAAAAGTTCACGATATTGCTCTGCAAGTGTAATGATACAAGTTTTATGGCTCTCTCTGAATCCCTCTACCAGAACATCAAGGACTGACGCTTGGCAGTGTCTGAAACTTTTCATTGAAATTCAATGACTTGCATCGCTTTAAAACTAGACTTTGGTTTTAGATATCATTGAACAAATTGCTATACCTCATAAACAATGATGATATTGCCCTTACAATCAAGGGTTTGTAATTATTGTCATTGCTAATACCAATGAAATCACGAGAAGAAAGCATTTTGTTTTTTGACTCTGGCAGATTTAATACTACAGAAACAATGATGGTCCTCCTGGTATTGATTGCTTAACACTGTACAAGAAGCAGATGACAGATATATGATGGACCCTCCTAGAATTAATTGGTATAAAAATCAAACAGCAAACTATTAATTTGCTGTTCTCCCAGAAATCAAATTGGGTGTGCAATCTCTTAATGTCAATGTAGTAGCTCTCATTTTGTTTATAACACCATTTTGTTACTGTGAACATTTTGCCCAGTGATTAAGAATAGGGTATTTTTAAAGTGTTGAGAAATGCAACCACCTTTTGAAACTTCACCGATTTAACCCCGACTTTACATGTATTGCCTGCATGTCCAGATATAGTGTGCTATGACTTCTCCATGACTTTGCATGTACTTGTCCCACCACCTGTCCAAATTTAGTGTGCAATGACTTCTCCCCGACTTTACATGTTTAGTGTGCACTGGCTAATCTCCCCGACTTTGCATGTTTAGTGTGCAATGACTTCTCCCTGACTTTGCATGTTTAGTGTGCAATGACTTCTCCCTGACTGCATGTTTAGTGTGCAATGACTTCCCCTGACTTTGCATGTTTAGTGTGCAATGACTTCTCCCTGACTTTGCATGTTTAGTGTGCAATGACTTCTCCCTGCCTTGCATGTTCTGATGGTGCGTCAGTTCTCTTTGCAGCAAGAAATGGTAGTTGAAGTATTTTACAGTCATTGGACAATGTACTTCCTCTCCTAATATGTAATTGGTAGAAAATACATGATTGAAATTTCTAATTTATTTCATTGGTTGAAATAAGTTTGATTACATATTCGTTTGAAAAAATGATAAAAATACTTAAAGCATTAATGATATCAGTTCACAGGGGCCCCTTATCCAGGCACTGTTCTCTATCACACACATATATAGGGATTTTGTGAATCCCCATTTGTCCTGTGACATACTAGATATAAATAGTATTTTATATGTGTGATAGAGAACAGTGTGGATAAGAGGCCCCTGTGGTTTACTTTGTAAGGTGTTTTCTAAAGACATGTTTTAAAAAAATATACTTGTGAAATATATTCCTTCAGCAACTACCAGCAAATTACTCATTGATGAATGTGTCAATTTCAGTGACACCGCAGCTGACAAAAGCAACGCCAACGTGGCATAATACGCCTGCACTAATTAGAGTAGAATTCATATTTCTGCAAAGTTAGCAATGTCCTTTATGTACTCATTCCTTTTTATGGTTATTAGAAACAATAGGCATCCTTTACTTGGCATAAGGTGCATAGGTACCTAGCCCCAATATAGTTTGGTCTCTATTATACCTACAAGGTTTTCATAACAGCTGATACTATCGGGGTATGACCTTTAACTTTGACCTCTGACCTTGAAAAGCAATAGGCATCTTCATCTTATCATGATGATCAAATGTACCAAATTGTAAGATTCTGGACTTATGGCTCAATCTGTAGTGTGCCATGTTTTCCTGGTATTAAGTGATCATACTACAACCTTGACTTTTGTCCTTGAAAAACCAATAGGCATCTTCCTCTTAAAATGGTGATCAAATGTACCAAGATGTAATATCCTGGAGCTTATAGTCAGTCTGTATCCTGCCCAGCCCGAGACAGATATGAACAGACAGATGGATGACGCCACACCATAATACATCCTGTCTTTGACCGAAGACATTCTTATTTTAGATATTTTCTTAATCTATCTTGGCTTTAGTTTTTAGTCAAGTCATACTGTAGATCACTAAATTAAAAAAAAAACCAAACTACTACTCAATACTAATTAGGACAATTGTCATAACAATTAATTTGATTAAATAAATTTGGTTTTTACAATCGTGACAGTATGAAACTGTGAAGCTTCCCATCGACATTCTTCATAAAAAGTACGCCAACGAGAAAGATAAAAAGTACGCCAACAAGAACCACGGTTCATACTCTCATGTATTTCCAACATTGATATTAATGGTTCATGTTTGCATCTAATTCCAAGCTGGTAAAACAATCAAGATCCATACGTGAAGAGTTCACAACTGCATCACATGCATGGGGAAATGGCTATCACGGCAATTTGTAAAGAGCATTGGCACTGCCAATATTGAACCATAAACGACAAGTTGGAAACAGACTTATTTAATCTAGTTATAAACCTTGTGCCAGACCAATCACTTAACTTGGTCAATCCAGCATGTCTCACACGACTTTATGTGGAAGGTATAGCTACAACTTGTTAGAGATGGAAGTACAAATATAAATGGGTATATTTTATTCCTAATTAAACAACACATTATGTGATTGTTTGACAACAAGCTAGAGAATTAAAAACATTATTGAAATTGTAATTTTCATGAAAAAATCTTTAGGAAAGGGGTAGAAAACAAATCTTAAATCATTTTCAGCGAATATAGCATGGCCATAGTCTGCAAGCACAAGTTGCAATGAACAAAACATATTCAAATTACTAGAAGCCCCATAGGCAGAATTGATCACCGATTCCGTGTAAAACTTGCCATGCAAAGCCTAATGTAAAGGAACTTGAATCAGCACTCTTGGATATCAATTTGACATGCAGTGGTTCTTTCAAAGTAACAAGTATAAAATGTTATATGCCAACTGCAACCCAGTCCTTAAGATGCAAAATTTGTGTATATGCAAAATGATCAAAGGTTAACATGTGTAAACTTTGTTTTGGTCATTTTCAATATACAGTACCTTGATATTGCCCAAAGAAAATTATAACTGTTTATAAATATAATACATGTAATATCAGTTTTGCTTAATGTAGTGGCATACTAGACCCGTGGGGATCTGGGTTAGAACTTAGAATAGGTCCTCAGCATCCCCTTCCGTGTCGTAAGAGGCAACTGAATGGGGCGGTCATTCGGATGAGACCACAAAAACCGAGGCCCCATGTCACAGCAGGTGTGGCACGATAAAGATCCCTTCCTGCTCAAAGGCCCTGAGTACCGAGCATAGGCCTAAATTTTGCAGCCCTTCACCGGCATTGGTGACGTCTCCATATGAGTGAAATATTCTCAGTGCGATGTAAAACAATAAATAATCAATCAATCATACTGTAATTGTCATATTTTCTTTGAAAAGACAAGTATCTATTTTCCCAGCAAAATGCAGCAAATCTAGAGCTTTGAAAAGATGACACTTGCAAAATTCTCCATAGGAATTTTTTATAAGTTAGCCACAATTATGCACTATATGGGTCATGAAGCCCTAAACTGGTACCCTGTTGGCTCTCGCTTCTCTCAAGTACAACAGGTATGCGCCAATTTTCGACAGCCAGGATTCAGGCTGTATCGTTATTTCACGTATAATGCGAGAGTTCATTTCAAATCAACGCCGCTGCTAGACAATGACGTCAACAATCTACTACACTACGTTACGAACACCGTGAAGCAAGAAACGCAAGCGCATCATTCCGGGACGCAACAATGGCATCTCTGTAGTGCAACATTAAAGTAAACTGACCAATGAAATCGGCTCATTTGAGAAAACCAAAGTACGTACGTTTACCCGTTATTTGTGGGTAGCACCAATCAATGGGGTACCAGTTTAATGAAGCCCCACCCTGGTACAAGAACCCCTGACAGCCAGGAACCATGAATTTCACAATTTTTGGTAGAGGCTTTGCTCCTGATAATGAGGTACTGAGCTTGGTAAAAAAAAAATCCTGGAGTCAAAAAAAGAAGAAATCTACAGAAATAAATACATTTCCCATCCAGGTATTAGAATCTCTGATCCAGGGGCCATTAAATGTTGATAGGACTAATCTTTTATTATTAGTAGTGTGCTACTTAACTTTGATGCTTTACAAAGACTTCACAGAAGTAAAAGATTATTACTAAATGCCTCCAACAGCATTGCCCTAACATAATAAGGCCCCTGAAACTTGGGGTCATGGTCTTGATGATATAACATCCTCGTTTTCATGACTTTAATATGTGACAATATATGTCTGATAGCTGATGATCGCTGACATCTCACGGTAAACTCCCCAATCAGTAAGTAATACCTAGTACTCTTACATTGAAAACCTTTGATATCCTCAATATTGATCATTCTCAACTTGCCCCTACATACTCGAAGCCAACTGTGTGACCCCAAGCGACCAAATGGATAGAATATACCCAGTATTTTAAACACAAATACCCAGTTATATGACTCTTTACATTAAAATCACCTAGTTATGCGACAGTCAGTGCCTTGCATTATGTAAATATCAGTGTAGGGCCTCTGCAGACCACAGAGACAGATAAACACCCCCTGTCCTTCACACATGGGTTCTAGTTGTCCCCAAGATCAATCAATAATTGTGCTTTATAGCCCAAAGTCGTTAACTTTGCATCCCATCTTGATTTGGATTATGTCAGCTGAGTATTCAAGGCAGACTGGGAAATGACATGTTAATTGTTGTGTAGCTTTGGTTTAACTACCAGGTAATGCCATATGTTAACACACCACCATGTGCAGATTATGCATTTCAAAGTGAAAACTGAAAATATCCAAGTGATGCATATCCAAGTGATGCATAAATCTACATTATTTATTGCAATTAGAATTTACTTTTCCTATACAAGACTGGAGATTTTTCAATAATCATCAGTACATACCATTATGGCCCATAAGTAATCTAAGAAAGGACACGCTAGTTTGGTGTAAAAAGAAAAATCTTTCACCAGAAGTGCATTAGAAGACAATTTTTTGGAAACAAACTTTTTTTGTGAAAGATGGTGAACATGATTTTATTGTAATTAAATAGGGAATGGTTGCATTGTGACTAAATTGTAAATGCCCATACCACATTCTAATACTGAAAACCCAACATATTTCTCTCCAAATTTGAAATGTATTTTATCAGGATGTATATTGACCAAATCAGTGGCAAACAAAAGCAACGCCAACATAGCATTATCCGCCCGTCATAATCAGAAAGAAGGCAATATCATTCCAATCCATGCTCTCAGTGAAAAGTTATACCCCGGACATTGTTAAAACCACTATGTGTATTGTGACCTTGACTTTTGACCAGTGACCTTGGTTCAAGATCATGACACTTCCATGGGTCCAGGGCAACAATTCTGTGAAATATTATTCCAATCCATGCATTCTTGGAGCGCATATGATCTAGACAATGTTAAAACCATAAGTGCATTGTGACCTTGCCCTTTGACCAACAATCTGATTAAAATACAGATCTTTCATATAGCGCACAGCGCTATATGAGAGATCTGTATTTTAATCAGATTGTTTGACCAATAACCTTGGCTCAAGTTCATGACACTTCCTTGGATCCAGGGCAATTTGTTCATATCTACAAAAAGGGTCAGAAGTTATGGCCTGGGAAAAAATGGACAACACCATAATATAATACATTTAATTTTATTTTAAGTGATTACCTTAGTTTGCCGATCCCATTGGTTAAACAAAACTCTATTTAAGAATTGGGTATTTTTTCAGATCCGTTACCTGAACAAACAATGTAAAGTATAATGACACTATTAGTGGTTGTTGTGTAATATAAAATTACTTAAAATGTATAAGAAAATAATGTGTATATTTTTTCCGTGTGATATTGCAGGTTAATCACCAGGAGATTTGACGGTAAAATTTTCCAAATCATGTCGCTTTTTGCACATTGATGTCGCAGTTTTAACCTCCAAATACGGTGATACCTGCATCACCCAGAAAAAATGTAAGATTCATTTCTTATATAAAAAAATAGGGCACCGCCAAGTCGGCACATGATATGCCAGCATATATTGACACAGGGGCCCTAACTCCTT
>CAJDSM010028412.1:0-16291 GCA_903981925.1 Ostrea lurida
TCACATAATGACATTTGAAAAAATAAAATTCCTTCATATAAAAGAAAACAAAACCACGATGTGTTTTCTAGAATCGTGCATAGCACTTTGGCTGGAGATTGATAGCGACCTCGATACGCATTAGACAACAAAAAATCAGACATAGAAATTTTAAGAAAATTGACTTCACCGTACCTCATTACTTCCTTCACACAGGCCTTTAAATAGGACATCTTTGCGAGAGATTCTTTTGTGACGTCATTGCTACCACACACTGACCTGATCTCGTCATAAAGCCTCTGCTGCTTGTCAGGGTTTCTGGCCAATTCATACCAAAGAAAGGACAAAACGTTGGAGGTCTACAATACATCGACGTACAGAATAGCCAACGAAAAGATAAAACGTTGGAGGTCTAAAATACATCGACGTACAGAATAACTACATATAGTGGATTTTTATAAATAAACACAAATCTTGAATTATACATGCATACAAGTTATTATGAATCGTTCATATTGCATTTTATCTAGCATAGTACAGATCTCTTAGTAATTTGTACATTCCATACCGATTCGACTCCTGCAATGAAAAGATCCACCAGGACACTTTTGACCATATCAGGAGTCATCTTTGGATGTGTTAAGAGTGAGTAAAGTAAGTTTGGACTTTGATGGAGATATTGGTCTAAACGTCCTTCTGCCCTAGCTCTCTCTAACTGGTTCATAGCTTCTTGGATTTCTGCATAGGCTACACTATGTGAAATAAAACGTCATCAGTCAGAAAGAAAGTGTGTGCCGTGGACGTACGTAGCTATACATTAACCTGTCGATCAAGTATGCATAGGTATATTCAAACTCTAATGCAAATTAAGATGGAAATCTATATAAAATGTAATTTTGAAAATAGTTTACAGAAACATTACACTGTGTAGGCTGATTTGATACATGCACATGTATAATCAATACGTGGTGTTTATTAACATACGTTGCAAATTTAACTTGATAGACACCCTCTAATCACCGTGAATCTGACAATTCTTGTTGTTTTGATGGCAAAAATGTGAATTTTAAGGGAAAATTGCAGCTGAACTGGCAAACAGTATTGTGATAGTTTGGTTTCACTTTCACTTTTATTTCTAAGTTCGATTTCGATTGAACAACTATCACCCGTGTATTTGACCACAGCCTCTTTATAATTTAAGGCCACAGTACGTTTAATGACAAATTTTCTATTGGTTCCCTTACTATAACAAAGGCTTGCAGCGACAAAATTTCGGTCGAAGTTGTTTTTAGACAGCTGGCCTGACAGCTATTTTCTCCTTCCCACTGTCAAATTGTCGTCTGTGTTTTTGTTCCTTTATAATGTCACGTTTGAACTTATTTCAAAATATTCATTACCTTTGAATAATTCCTATAGTTTATAAGCTAAATCTTAGGCTTTAGGAGACTATTTTGTCCATATTCATACTTAATATTCGTAAAAAGTGTTGTTAATCTATTTCATTTCTAGTGAGTTTAGATTTCTATTTGAGTTCAAACCATGTGTAGCAATGGTGTTATCGAAGTGCCACTAATAACTTAAAAAAACGCTACGATCGAAGTACAGACTATACGCGAGACACACACGAAACTGCGACAGTTATAAAGAGTATAAATTCTTTACATCAACGTTATAATCATTAAAAATATCATTTTAAAGGTTAAAGCAAAGTATATGATTGTAAATGTTACACTGTACTCATCTCAATTCCTGATTGAGGTAAATAGTTCAGGGCCGATATACAAAGCGCAGGATGTTGTTGCAAATTGGAAACTACATGTATCTACTATATTTTAGCAGCAAATGGATATCTGCATACAAGAATCACTATAAGTTTTAATTCTTGTTCGGCCTTACGATATTCTCTGATCCTAACTTTATCACATAACTTCGGATTGACCGAAATTGAAGATGAATACCATCACCAAAACTCTAAAGCGATGACATAACTTTGCAATATAAAGACATTCGGCTTTATTTAACTAAAGATTTTATAGTTGTTTTATAAGTCCAATTTTTTTTTCACTATATAAAGGAAATCAAAAATAGGTAACATCACCCTGTTCTAACAGTATTGATGCATTGCACTGACAATGCTTTTCGTAAACGCACTGTCATTAATGTCTGGCAGATGTATTAAATTTAAAGTAAATTACCACAATGAATATAGTTTACGAGTTGTTAGATGCTTTGAGCTGAACGCAGTTTCCGGATTATTTTTACAGTGCCCGAACTTGGAATTTGAAATGACGTTATAGAATTGAGTAGTTTCACATGTTACTCATAACGTGAGTGGAACTAAAACATTATCATTGGATATAAATAAACATCATTCGTTTTTCAAAACATTTTTCCGACTTAGAGAAATCCGTGTTGGCCCTACACTCGATTTTGTATGGTTTTTTGGGACTATGATTACGTTTGATAATTTGTTAACTTCCGCCATTTATATCATCTTATTTAATTATTTAATTATCATCTGCTATTAATTGTTTGTCTCGAGATTTCCCTTTGCCGGTGGGGTGGCAAAAGATTTCTGGCCTATATTCGGTATTTACGGCTTTGAGCAGGAGAATCTAATTCGTACCACATCTGCCCGCTAAATAGGCTTTCGATTTTTTGGTGTCGCATCAAAGGACCAATCCCATTCAGTCCTGCTCTTACGACAAAACAATGGGTACTTGAAGGAACCTATTCTAACCCAGATCCCCACAGGAATCTATGGTCGTTATAACGATCTAGTTTGCCAATACACCCTGTCATGAGTCAAATTGCTGCCGAGGTGTTCCATACCAATTATTAGCCGTTGTTTACACACTGATGTTGACTACTGATTATTGTTTACCTTGTTCAATATATTGGGCTCATGGCAGGGTTGACCAGTTGACAGTGGATCCTTACTCCTTCCTAAGAACCTGAGGCCATTTTTATTAAACAAACTCTGGAGAAGATAAAACTTTTGCTTCTGCCAAAGCTGTTCAGTCATTATACACTTAACTTTGCCCATCCAAATATATGAGTGAAGAATCATTAGAATTATACAGTTCTTAATCGTAAACTTTTTTTTAAAGAAAGGGTCACTGATTCTCATCTCTGGTATGTCCATTGGACCATGTTTCTCAACTCTAATTTTCGTATGTCCCTATTAATAAGTTATATCCTTTTTTATTCATTTTCCGATTGTTGTTAAATTATGTAAATGTGTTTAAATGAACAAGTATCACCGTTCTAAAAGTAGTCACTGCATATCCATGCGTAGTTCAGTCACTGTGGGTTTCAGACCCGAACAATCAAAACTTGCTAATGCCAAGTTTTGAAAACTCTACATTAATATAACATATACTTATCAGAATTGTGCCATTAACGGCACGCAATGTACATTTCCACATTTTTTCCATCTCCAACATTGAAGGCTTCATTAATAGAGTACAGGAAATGCAACAGTTCATTTCAATCCCTTCAGAATTATTTGATGATGATGAAAATATAATTACACAACAACTAACAATGTTTTGCAGTATGTATATACTAGTATATTGTACAGGTGCATTACATTTTGCATACTTCAAAGAGAGGTAACTCAGAATTTTGGTCTAAATAATAGTGCAAATCAAATTCTTCATCAACTTTTAACTATTCCAAAACCCAGGTTTTATAGTCTGATTGTTTTCTTAAAAGAATATATAAGGGTACTATGATTTTATATTAAGAAAAGTTTTTTAAAAAATAGATACAGATAACGAACGTTGTGTTGTGGCCTTAAATTACCTGAAAAGGTGATCTGCTGCGTTTTCAAACTTTTTGTAGAGCGGTGTCGAGATATATCTATAGAGACCTGGGCCAAGTTTTTTCAAATCTTGATCTATAGCGTCAAAAATATCATCCAAATATTTATTGTCCAACACAGGCATTCCATCTATGCAACCAAGACGTTTGTTAAAGCACAACATTCCAGTACCTGCAAAGATATGAAGATTCCAAAATATATAGCCTCGCCATAGTAACTTCATTCGTTATATTTTCATAGGTGATTGCCATTATAAACAATTAACATCTGCACGTTATATTTTCATAGGTATAGAATTAGCAAATTTTATAGATTATAACACGAGATTGGTTGGTGTCCCTCGGATTATCCTTCGACATATAAAGAATTTGTCATATGTTCAGTCGTCGAATAGTGAACTTGGCACAGAAATTATAATTCATATACCGAAATTAAAGATTGCCACGTGCCGTTAAAACATTTTTGATAATTCCTCTACGGATCTCATTTGTTCCATTTCGAAATGTTCAGTTAAAAATTGTAAAACCTGTGATATATTAATCACTAGGAATTCTTTCACTAGAAATCTCACAGGACGTAATTTCTGTACCAAAACCTTCGAAAATTTTACCTTTAAATCTTCTAATGTTGTCTACGCAATTGAGTGTACTCTCTGTGGTTTGATTTATGTTGAGGAAACAAAGGGGTCACTCAACAAAGAATACCGGGGCATAGATTTCAAATTAATAATGGTGGAAACAAATATTTTAATTCCCCCTGACCACTCCATCTTGTCAATGAAGTTAAAATTTTAGAAAAAAAATTACCATCAAACATACAATCCCACTTTAAGTACCCCTTTTCGTAGACAACGAGAAGATCACTGGATCAAGACGCTGGGCACTGCATTTCCACATGGGTGCAATGATAATGTACAAAATGTAGGAAATTCGACTAGTCCAATGGGAAATAATGTGAATCTGATGCTACACACAAGTACTCTGAAGTTGATATTAAAACAATGCTGGAGTTCCTCATTGACAATATCTTTGTAGTTTTTGGCAATCAGGTCTTCCAACAGTCCGTTGGAATACAATGGGCATGAATTATACTCCTTTATTAGCTAACCTATTTTTATATTCTTATGTGGCAGAATTCATTCAAGAAGCTTCCTACATGAAGAGAAAGAAATCTCTGGCGGTGGCCCTTTAATTCGAATTTCGATCACTATTGACGATGTTTATCAATCAATAATCAATGAATTTCCATTCCATAATGTCGATTCAATATCATCTCCAACGGAACTAGAAATACAGAACCACCACAGAGTCCTTCCATTGGTCTGCCTTCGTTACTTGGATATTTTATTGAACATTGCATTAAAGGGGCTGGACACGTTTCTGAGCTAAAAACTGATTAAATCTTAGATTTGTCCTTTTAATGTTTTACAATGCTAACTTAGGGTATTTCCAAATGGTCTCACAAAATTTGAACGTCATTTGTTGAGGTACAAGTGAGTACAGCACATACAATTCATCACTATGTAAACAAAAGCTGTGAGTCATGTTTTTTTTTACCCTACATTGATATCTAGTATACGTTCCCATTTAAAAGCAGATTTTTTCAAATTACAAAGTTCAATTCTGAAACATTAAAGTAGTTTTGTGTTTCTTCACATCTAATTTTGTTTAAATCATACTATTTTCTGTGAAGCATATCTAATGTAAATACAAAAAGGCGAGTTACATTGTGTCAAACGTCAATCATAAATCCAAAACACATAATAACAAATCGAGTGTAGGGCCACACAACGGACCTCCGACAAAAGCGAAAGTAGGATCAGTGCGCGAGCCTTGTTTACATTGCAAAGAATTTGTAAGTGCTCTATTCTCATTGGACACTCAACAAATGACTGTTCAAATTTGCTCACCAATTAGAAAATACCAATAAGTGAACAAGTGTAAACATTAAAAGTGAAAATTAAACCATATCTAGAACAGTTATTAGCTCATCTACGTGTCCCATGCCCTTTAACGGGCAAACTAACTACTTCAACTTTATGACCAACGGGACGATTTTCAGCTTCTCCATCGTCAAATTTCCATATTTAGTAGCAATAATTCCATCATCAACTGCAATGGTGTGTATGTCTCTCAACTTATTCGATACGCATGAGCTTGTTCTGCATATGATCAGTTTTTGAATCGGGCAAGCTACTTACAGACAAGTTGTTGTTGCAGGGGTTAACAGTCATCGTTTAAAGCAGCATTTCGAAATTTTAATGGTCGTTATGACACTATAGTTTACCAATTGACCTCCATTGAGTAATAATGGCTGTCTGACGTGTTTCATAGCCATTGTTAAGCCGTTTTTCAACATTGATTTGACTACGGATTGTTCCGTTTACCTGATCAAGAATGTGGTCTTACGGCGGGTGTGACCGGTCAACAGGGGGATGCTTACCTCCTCCTTATGCACCTGATCCCACCTCCTGGTGTGTCAGGGGTTCCAGTATATGCACAGCTCTGCTTTTTTGCATTCTATTTAGGACTTGATTGATCACTATATTCGTTATCTTTGCCTTTACGAATAAATCCTGCAATATTATCTATAAAATTAACACTCGACTTTGTGTATGTTTTTTTTTGGGGGGGGGGGGTATAGGATTACGGTGAGAGAGAGAGAGAATGTTCCCAAACTTAATCAGGGAATATAAATCGTTCTTTATAAAGTCTGACTTACTTTCATATAAGGTTAGGAGTATGCTAGAAAATTACACTACATAGATTATAAGATATAATTATTGATAATATTAAAAGGGATATTGCAATGTACAATGAGTTTACTTCCTGATGCATTTTATTCAAATGTCAGAAATTCTAATACTAGAAGCGCCATTATAATCTATTGTTCATTATATACGAAATGCCTAGTATTGTTGAACTATAATCTCAGCTGAGAATGTTGATGTTAGTTTCCTATGAATTTGATAACTCTTGAAGATTGATAATGAAACCGATTGGGTTAAATTCGGCGTTCTGATATTTCTTTATTACATATGTATATAAAATATATTTCTGTTGCCGTAAAGTGAACGAAACCTACTCACTTTCTGTGATATACTTTGTTATCTCGTGTTTGAAATCTTCAATAACCCCGCCATTTTTGTGTTTTTCCACAAAATCGTCTGCCACCTTGGATATAGTGCCCACGTATGTAGACACGGCTGCTGGTCTTAGTATCAGTTCCTGTGTGGGCTTACGGAGCTTGGCCCACTCCTCTCCTTGTCTAGAAATAAAATATTTTGTAGACATATATCAAATGTATCTTTTGTGAATTCTTATATAACGTTATACTTAAAGGCATATTGTCTAACAAAATCTCAATATATTTTATTTCACTTGAGTGCATGAATCGTTAAATTATGAGTATATTAAAATAAATTTTTGTTAACAATTATATTATATACGTTCTTACTCCAAACTAATAAATACAGTTTGTTGAATTCTTGTCGGGACGACAAAAATCGATTTAGCCCCCGCCTTTATGTCAGACCTAGTTTGAACTCGCTCGGAAAGCTATTCGCACGTGCTCCACAGCAGTTACAAGGGGCCTCAACGACAAAAATTCCAAAAATGACTAACAGCACAATGGAATTCAATTTTAGTACATATAAACTAGGAAGTTAAAAATAATACAGCAGTTCATAGAATAATCTAGTAATAGTAAGTGTATTTTCTCTCAACTGTTAAACTTGCTGGCTCTATGATAGCATTTATGACGTCGTCTCTGACGTTGTCTACAACTATATCGGAATATCATCAGAATCTGGTATATTCGATAATTAATCAGATTCTCTGGGCAGACAGAACTTCACAAAAACGACAACTTATATCATTTCATTTTTTACAATTTACATTATTTAGTCCTTTTTAATCTTTTAACGTCAATACGCATTAGTTTTTGCTGATGAAAAAATACAAATGGTTAGACAATATCCTTTAATGATGGAGCTAACATATACAAAGAAGAACTTGACACTTTGTCAGAAAAAATATAAAGTACGAGAGGAATATAAAAATAGTGTATGTATTATAAGACAACTGCTAACCATCTACCCTTCCATATTCAATAAAGAAGTGATGAAATACTACAGATAGATACATGTGCATAAGGTTGCAGCTTGTAGTAACATTGTCTTTGTTTGTAAGGCTTATTATTACAACAACATGTTAAACGAACTAGATTTTGTATCTAACTGCCGAGGTAAAATCACATAACGTTTAATTACGCTCCGTTTTGCAAAAGCACCGAACTTTCAAATTAAATTTGATGCTTCCATCACAAAATTTAGTGCATCATATGATAAATTTATTGGATAACGTCATCTTTCGGCTATAAGTGATGGCACCCGGTCACCTGTCGCCTGCTGGGACTATAAACTTTTACTTTACAGAGTTATCTTTCGTTGATAAAAACTACTCGTACCAGCCGGAGGGCTCTGGTTTGTTTGCCTACGATACGGTGAAAATGAAGACGCGACTCAAGCAGGCGATAGGAACGTAGATCTCGGATAACATCCATAAGTGAATTTGATGCATTGCTGACTATGACAGATGTGAAACGTAGTGCAGTAGGCTGTGACGTCATAGTTAGCATTTACGTTCTCGGAGTTCAGGCAGGATTTGTATCAATAAAGAAAGAAAACGTTCGAAGCAAATAGGCTGTTGAATTTTCCGAAGGTTGGTCGGTTATATATTGTTTAACATCCCTCTCGAGCATCTTTCACTCATAAGGACACGTCCCCATTGCCAAATTTATGTCTATGTTCGGCGCTTAAGGCCTTTGAGCAGGAAGTGATATTTATTGTGTCACGCCTACTGTGATACGGGACTCATCATCATCATCATCATCATCATCATCATAAATTAAAAAAAAACCAGAAATAGATAGATCTAGATAATTTTTTTAAAAAGACATGACAATAGTGATAAATGGATGCATATACGCAGTTAAAATCGTGGAAGGTAAGCCTACATGAACTTAAAGATTTACCCCGTGTTCGGCATCTGAATTTTATACAAAAAATAAAAAACACCAAAATATTTAAACATAAGTACATTTATAAATCTATAGAAAGAGGGAGATTGGATTTTTCCCCTTTTTCTATTAAAATTCAGAAACCTGTGGTCCGACAGAACTACGATTCCTGACTCCAACCCCACTCGAGAAAGGATTCGACATGTAATTCAATGAGTTGCAGAATCCGAAAACCAGTGTGGTCAAGAAGTGAGATTGCTTTTGTGAAATCAACAGTATTGGCACACAGAAAAACAAAAACCTACAGCGATTACATAGACTTTCCTTATGTATTCATTATTTATATAATTCCAAGAACTTGCATAATTTCTTGTGTATTAAATATGTGACGATATCGAAATCGGTCGTATACGCACCTCCCATCATATATCAATGTATAGAAGCTGACGACCGTAATCCGTAATATATATTACGTTCATCGGCTTCTACACAGTGATATATGCTACCTAATTCATTGCATACAGAAAAACGGTCACTCTGAACTGTCTACTCAAAAGAGAAGATTTGGTCAGCATTGCTAGGAATTGTAACTTACAGGGTGGCTAACGCTGGGTAGAGGTTCCTGTGCTTATTGTAGACTCTATACACCTCTACTCCGGCAGAAACAGGATACTTCGTCTGTATTTCAAGGATATCTTTTGCTATTTCCGGATGAAATATGAACAGACTCCATTTGTTTTTTATCCGAATCCTAACAATGTCCCCATACTCTTTCTGGATTCGAGCAGCAAATATATGGAATTCGAAGTTCTTTAGCATTCCTGGCACATAGAATAATACAAGAATGACACACGTTTACATACATACCCTAAAATATTGAATACAGTCACAACACTAAAGTAACAAATTAAACGAACTAGATTTCCAAATTTGCGGGACACCCTGCCCCTTCTTCGTGACAAACGTAACATATTACCATTGCTAAGTTTCTTACACTCTACACGTTAAAGCTCTTGGAGTCCATGTTAATCGATTTCACGAAACATGTTCTCTCTTTTTTGCACAGATACATTGCAGAACATTATATTAACACATTTAATTTTTTTTTTATTTAAAGACATTTATTGAGTAAATCAAAAGCTTTGGGCAACAAGTGTAGCCTATATAAGCCCTCTCCTAAATACAAAGGCCAAGCGCAAAAACATTGTATAAACATAATGTATGACTGATAAACAACAGTATTATTCGGGATGTGGCTGTATTGTACATGTATAGAGCTATACATGGAGAAAGATGATACGAGGTTTGCCAAGCACTGGTTCTACACATACATACATACAGAGAGACAGACATGAAAAGTGCTAGGAAAATTTTATGTAATTATGAACATAAGAAATTATTTTGCAATTAAAGATATATGAATATTCTGAAATGCCATTTAGAATAGTGTATTTGGAAAGGGGAATGACTGCTGTTGAAGAATATATCTTTGCTGAGTAAATTTTGGACACTCAAGGAAATAATGCACATTTCCATCGAATTCATGACCACAATGAAAACAGTGTTGGTCATCAGTTAAGTAATCTTTATTAAATAAATGAGCGTTTTTTTAAATTACTTGCTTTATTTCGTAGTTGACAGGGAATATTTTCTTGTCTATTTCCAAAATGAAAGTGCTTTTTACTATTAGAATTTTCATTTTTTTTTAAAGTTAGACTTAAATATGGATATAGTAGGGGATTTTTAGCTCACTCTATAGTTTGATAGTGGATGGAATAAACTTGTTCTACTAAGTTGTTCGGCATAAAGCCAGGCAACAAAAAAAACTTAACCTTAGATTATACACATGTTCATTGGGAGAAAAGGTTTAATTAAGCCATGCATATACTTTGGAGCTATACCATTTATCATTTTATAGAATAATGTAAGCTTATGCTTCTTTCTGCAAGCTTGTAAAGGTTCCCAACCTAATTCACTATGTAAATTACATTTTAAACAATCTACCCTAAAACTTGTAAATATATATAGACTTGTTCAAGCAATTCAGAATTTTCTTTATTAAAATTGCCCCATACTAGTCATCACCATAATTTCATAGATAAAAGCAAAGTTGATTTTAATAGTTGTTCCTCTATCAAGAGTATGTTTAAGCAATCTTAGTATGTCCAATCTTTTGCACGCTTTATCATAAATACTAGAAATATGCTTGGACCGAGAACCATCAGAGTGAAAATGAATGAATATAAGATTTTTGTTGATTTGCATGCTTTAATTTGTCGAAATGCGCATCTGGTGCATCAAAATTGGTACCGTATATGATTTATATTATGACCCTGGGTCGAGGCCTCTGCTGGTGGACTGTTAGTTCCCCGGAAGGTCTCTACAGCCCCAGTTGCTAAAACCTATACCTATAGATTATAGCTTGAAATACGGATAGTATTTACATTGCACTTGGGTAAAATTGAGTAAATGTCATATCAAAAATCCTAAGGATTATACTCCTTCCAGGCACTACCCGCTCTGATTCCTTCGAAGTTTTTTGGCCCCCAAATCTTTTGGGCATTACATTGATCACCTTTTTAAAGTTTTACTTTCATGTTTGCGGATTTCCAGACAATTTGATCGGTCTTGAGCATCAACTGAAAGACATGATGTCGAAATTGCGCAGTCTGGATGCATTCAGAAAATTAGGTTTACCAGTATATGATTTATATTACTGCAAATGCCAACATTGTAGCTCAGGATAGTTTATATTTTATCTAGTAAAATCAACATTGACAATTTATCTGCAGTAACGCCCATGTATTAGACCAGTTTTTTTAATCATATCAAGGTCATTTGTAAGTTAAAGAGAATGGTTTACAATACCATTATCAATGATAGCAAATAAGGAGATGTAATCAGCAAATAATCGAATTTTATTAGGAATATCATTGGTGACGTCATTGATATAAAGTAAGGACAAGAATAGACCTAGTACTGACCCCTGAGGTACCCCATCATTAATTATACAGTAATATTTTCTTTGTAGATGTAAAACCTTCTACAGTTACTCTTTGCTGTTTCTGAGTTAAGTAGTTTTAATCCAGCTTAATATATTACCTACAAAACCCAACCTCTGAAGTTTATGAACAAAACTTAAGTGCCAAACTCGGTTAAACGCTTTGGGAAATAATAAAACGAATATCTTTCCCTTTATCAAGACTTTGAATTATTTTATTACACATTTCTACCAGCTGGTTTACAGTTAAATCTCCTGGCTGGAAACCTGATTGCATTGTCAATAGGATGAACAAGTATTCTACCATCTTGGTGCATAATTGGGGGAGGGGCTGAATATGTTTTTCTAAGCCGAGCTACATATTTAGAAATGCACCACCATTTACCTGGTGAAATGGTTTTGTCTACGATCTGATAAGCAAATTTATTTTTATAATCTCTCCTACCATTGCGAACTAGTGTAATAAATTCGTTGCGAATGACACGAAATTGTTGCCAGTGTTGTGGATTATTGGAGCACACAGCCTTTTGCTTTGTCTCATTCTTCTGTAAATAGCTGTCGTAATATAAGACTTATCCAAAGGTCTAATAGTAACAGTCTTTGTAGGAACATGTAGTCTTTAAGATAGATAGTATAGTTACTCTTACCTAGTGATCGGCTTAGAAACAGCATTCCAATATATGGCAGTGTGTAGAGCCCTTTCGGTCCTGGGACATCCTCCAGTGTCTTGATATTTTCCACATGAGTTCTGGTTAACTGAGAAATAGTCCTTAATCCGATCAATCGTGAGAACCTGTTGTAATGAAATTTCACT
Organism: Ostrea lurida; assembly: GCA_903981925.1. Lineage (NCBI taxonomy): Eukaryota > Metazoa > Mollusca > Bivalvia > Ostreida > Ostreidae > Ostrea > Ostrea lurida. Next base: position 12,640 of record CAJDSM010028412.1, read on the forward strand.
TGTTTGTAAGTAATAGCATTTGCAGTCGCTATTAAGTTTGTATTAGAACCTTCACACGAAACATTCTTGATAATACCAGATTCAGCATTTTGTATTTATTTCTTTTGTGTTTCAAGTTTACCACATCTTGTGTCACCTAAATTTTCATAGGCGGGTCATTAAGCTAATTATGAAATCTGATGACCACTGAACAGTGTATTTTCTACATGTACATGTAGTTTTCTATAGCTATATATAAAGGCAAATATAACAAACAATGTTATACAATCTCGTAAGTCCAAACAGAATACAAAAACAAGAGTTAACAATACACGGACCCCTGGACACACCAGAGGTGGGATCAGGTGCCTAGGAGGAGTACGCATCCTCTGTTGACCGTTCCTACCCGACGTGAGCCCATTGTCTTGATCAGGTAAACGGAGTAATATATAAAGGATTGCTATTTTCTGTGGAGTTTGTAACGTCAGCATGCATGCTAGATGTTAATATTCTAGTTATCACCGATTTGTGCATTGTACGACATCTAAAAAAAGTTCAAGTCAGATAGTGAAATGAACATTGCATCCCTTCAAAGTATTCTCCGCGGTTTGAAATACATGATTTAATCTGAAATGCGTAATGGTGCGCTGACGGGGCACTGACCTGACGGGGCACTGACTGATAAACTTGTTGGGACTTGTAACGACGACCAGATAAGACACGTTTTTAAGTTTTGGAAAAAGGAAAAAAATTACATCCATAGAGTATGGTGGGTGTGATAAGACAGTATCCTCCGACTACAAAAATTGCTTTACAAGCTTAAGATGGAGCATTACCATTTAAAAGTACACGAACGTGCCTAAATCCTGATACACGGCGTCGTTTATGAAAATATCTCTTGAGCCTTTTTAGTATAACATATCGGTAATACCGACCGGTAACACTTTTGCCCTTCGGCACCGAAATGTGTACGCCTATAACATAACATGAGAAGAATGTGCAACAAAGAACCTTCTTTGTGCTTATGGTTCTTTTCGCAACTACAGGCCTTCTACCGTGTTTAGTTAGCCATATTTTGTTTCCAATCTGTCTTGCTGGTTCGAAATATTAAACTCATGTTTCGTCACCAGTAACATTATGTTTGCAAATTGTCTTTGATTGAATTTAGGGAAAACTTTTTTGATAATTGCTTAGCGGTTTATACTCGTACCCGCTTTGGTCATCTGTCAATATATGCGGTATGTATCTGGTAGAAATCTGTTGTACTTTCAAAATATGCTTCAATATTAAATGCACCCGTGATAGCGATATACCACCAGCTTTGGCAATATCACGAATCGTGTATCTGCCATCACTTCCAATTGTTTCCCTGGCCTTTGAAAGATTTCCCTTACCTCTTACAGTCACAGGTCGACCAGATTTGCTGCATCTTTGACGGACTTTAAGCCAGTCAGAAATTTCTTTCGCCACCTACGAACTATCTCATAAGATACCTTATCAGACCCATAAACTTTCCCCCATTCAGTAAAAATGTGTATTACTGAGTGACCGAGTTTGTATATATTTATATAGGCTCTAATTTCTTCAATTTCTTCAATATTCCCGACCTGTTTTACAACAGTGGTGAATGATTGTGTCTATTGAAATGACTATAAGTTTAAAACTATGTGGAACTGAAGGCTAGTGTGTATATCGTTGGAAAGGTAAAGAATAGAGCTATTCAAAAATATCATCATCCACGAAATCGTGCAAAATGTTATCGCGCTGTGGTACATATCAGACTTATATGGAGAGCCATTAAGTGAAGATAGTGTTTCTGTACCTGTTTAACAGTCCAGTCAACATCTTCAGGGATTCTCTAGATTGTCTAACAGTTCCACAAACGCTCAGTCAGCTCCCGTCTATTCAAATAAACAACATTTTATTCAGTTAATTTTGATTATCTAGCTGCATGTATATTTTATTAAGGTAAAAATATTGATCACAGAATGTCATGATCATAAATTTAAAAATAACAAACTGAAATCTGACATAATTTATAGGACTATGCAATTATAATAAAATTAATAATTAAAGAACGAATAACATCACATATAATGATAAGGATAACCCGTATAAGCTGAAATCAGCTTATTCCCAATCGGGTTCGTACTACAAATATACTTTCACAACTAGATAAATATAATCGTATATAATATGATACTAAATAACATATTTACAAGACTAGAATTGGAATGTTGGCAGGTTTTTATAAAATAGTTGCATAATGCATTGAAAAATGACATGTTTCGAGCAAATATTTTAAAATGTAAGACTAAGAATTAGTTTGATAAAACAAAATAAGTATTAACAACACTGAACATGGCGTCATGAGACTGCTGGCTAAAAACGAGTTTAGAGCTTTTTTAAAACTTTGCTTTGCTGACAACTGTTTTATCTCTGAAGGCAAAGTATTCCAATCTTTAATGACATTAGAATAGGAGCATGAGAATTTTTTGCCTTTTATCGTAGGTACATGTATGACTTAATCATTATTGGTAGCACCTCTAGTGTTATTTTTGTTTAGGATACATTTATCACAAATGTAGTTTGGTGCATTACCATGAAATATATTAAAAACATGATTCAATCTCAATTGAGTGGCTCTGTCATCGACTCTTAACATGCCCAAAGAGTTTAGAATTTCACAAGTAATACTGGTTCTAGGACCTAGATTTAGAATAAATCTGACAACTTTATTTTGCGTAACTTTCAATCTATGTTTAAGTTGTTTGTCATATCTCTAAACTCATGAAGAAGTGCATAATCAAAATAACATTGTATTAAAGCAGAACACAAAGTCTTGTACATGTACCTACATGTAGATTAGATAGATCGATCGAATTAAGGTGACTCACAACACTGAAATTTATCTCTCGTGAAGCATAATTTCACCATCGAAAAACTAATACAAGCTTTCAATTATTCGACATGTATACATTGTATGATTTTTTTTTCTCTCGAGATTTTTGCGGTATGATTTCGCAAAGTCCTGGAAAATTCCTCAAAAAATGCATTCGCTGATGATTTGTGGGCGACACACCTTAACTTTGATGACCAATCCGTGTACACAAAAACCACAGCTTGAACGGGAAAAATGTTCTGGGACTGATACTTGGACGTGCTGCTGCGGAAAATAATAAAAACGAAAAACAAATCCAAATCTGTGTTACAACCCCATCACCGGTAAAATGATTTACACTATCTGCTTATTTATAATGGAACAATTTCATTCTCTCTTTGTCTGCATCTTTCGCTATGGAACATATAAACTGTATTACCCTGAATGTAAGGGGTTTGAATGGTCCCGAGAAAAGAAACACATTGTATCAATGATTTAGTGATAACAATATAGATGTTATTTTTCTACAAGATACACATTTTGCAAACAAAATTAATTTTAGATTTGACTTAAGATGGTTTGGTAAATCCATACACTCAAATACTGACTCTGTACAGAGCAGAGAAGTATCCATTCTTTTTCATAAGAAGTCAGCTTTGAAATAATAATATACATGTACATAGATCCATATAGATATACATACATGTAGATCGTTGATTGTCGTAATTTTTTCGTTAATATTTAAGTCAATGACTTAATCACACACTCGTAAATGTATATGCACCTAATGAT